>CM038669.1:423459269-423751769 GCA_021605145.1 Aegilops bicornis | reverse complement strand
TTGCGACCAACTCATGGTTCGGGCACCTGGATAGCAAGCTTCCACGCGCCCCTATCCATGGCTAGTTCTCTGGTGATACTCCAGTCCTTCAGATCTCTCTTTACGGATTCCTTCGATGTCAGGTTCGGTCTACCCCAACCTCTCTTAACATTGTTAGCACCCTTATAACATGCATATTAAATATAAAATACATTAATGTAATTTTATTTTACAAAAACAAAACAATTTTGTGTTTTTTCTGAGTTCCAAGTGCATATGAATATGTTGTATCATATCATTTGTCTAATTTTTTTTGAAGTAGAAGTCAGAATGCAATTGTAAGTGATAAGCTTTCTTCCTAAGAGACAAAAAACTTGCGAACTTGCAGCAATCAAATTACACATTTCGTATGTTGGAGGGTGTCTATATATGGGTCATGGTTCCTAGATAATACACACACAATCACCTTGCAACACATTCCCGACGTGAATGAGGAAGGAGGGGACGTTGATGCCGGTGACCACGTGCACGACGACGACAATGACCAAGGCGCGTGGAGGTACATCTGAGTAAGTTTTCTCTAGATCCAAAATAACTATGATTAGGAAAAAAAAGTAAACTAATGTGTAAGGGTTCTTCTAGGTTTATTAGAACTGAAGTGCTCATGTTTCTCAATCTAGAATGAGTAAAAATGGGGAGGTTAAACAATAATTTAAATACTTGTCTAGATTGAGTACAAGAATTTGTAGAGTGGTGTCATTTTCTAAAATTACAACTGGATTTTTCTATTCATAGTTCTTGATCACGATTCAATCCTTAGCAAAGCTTTATCCTTTATCTTTTTTTCCTGCTCTTTCTAACTAGTGGTATCATGGGCAACATTACTAGTGGTAGCATGGGTGGTTCTGGCACGGAGAGAGGGCCAGTTTTCTCTGTAGAAGGCCAAGACTGCTATGCCTATTGTCTCATTTTGTTGTTTTCGTCAGGGGCCAAAGAAGACTGTTGGTGACGCTTGTGAAGTGTGAACCACTGACCCATCAGGGTGGTCGTAAACTTGTAATGTTGTTGCTTATATGCGAAAGTAGAAGTGAGTGCGGGGGGGGGGGGGGCAATGCCCCCGCATAACCTCCACATAGTTGTGTAGTTGTCCTTTGTCCGTTGATGATCCTTTCAGTAATGTTGATCTGTTGCCGGTTCGTCGAGCCGAGGAATATCTTGGACCATCATTGTCATTTGCGAGCACCATGTCTAAGGCGCATTTTTTGGTGGCGTACTCCTATCTCCCCAGGAAGTAGTAGTCCTACCGCGTCTGCTCGACGCTCCGAAGGAGGAGCTATATGCAGGTTGAGGGGGGGAGGGAGGATCCAGTGCCCCCCATCCCAAATTATAAGATTTCTTGTACCATGTAGTTCTAGGCTATTTGCCAAGCCCACTTGGCCATCTTCACACATGCACTGAGAATGCATAAGCCCATCTAGTGTTCTGCTCAACTACTAGTTGATCCCCATATTCGCGCCTTGACGCACTACGCAGTGCAATCAGAGGACATGCTCGATTCCCCAACTCCAGCACAAACCAACAATAGAATGTCAACGACATCGCTAAGGAGTTGAATAGATTGCATTTTCTTTCTTATGGTATGATGAGATGCGTACTATGTTCTTTGGTTTTATATGAGAACAACATTCACTGTTATGCTCACATCTTGTAACTTGCACTAGTAGATGCATCTAAAGAGGTGGGTCATGTTGCCTAGTTTCTTTTAAGAAATTGATCTTTATTATGAAAGTTGTCGACTCCTTCTACCTGGAGAATATATTGTTTCTTGGGCCCTAAAGTCAGTGGTGGCAAGGAGTAAGTCTCCCCCAATTAGGAACCATGGTATGAATTCATGAATCATCAACCCCGTGCTAATGATCAACCCAACACTCAACTAAGAAACTATGTTCGTGTCCCCAACATAATCTAGTAAGTTTGTAAATCTCAATGGCTTTGCTACTCGTCAAAGTATTAACGTCTCAAGTATTTGTAATTGTTTCTAGATGTGAAAACTAATAAATCGCAGAATCTAAAGTGCATATACAAGTAAATGAATAGTTGTGTCGGTGAGGAAAATTCGATTGGGGTTCATAAGTTCGCTAGAGGCATCTCCTCATATAGCAACATTTCACCCAAGATAAGTCACCAAACCCCGTGAGCACGATGGTCTATGACCCCGTGCACACGGGGTGTGGTACAAGAAACATGTAGAGAAATAGGACCGTGGCATGCAAAAAGTGCAAGGAAGAAGCAAACGACAGACAGACTGTAGGGCATCTCCAAGGCGGACCTGTAAACCTCCCGCGACCGTCTGGACCTCATTGTCCGGACCGCCGAATCCAACCAATGCGGTCCTGTGTCGGTCCGTGGGTCGACACGGACGCGATTTCTTCCACAAAACGGAGAAAAAAGAGGAGGAGGTTTGCGAGAGTCCGGACACGCGAAATGTACGAATCCGACACCCCGGGCCCACCCAAAACCCTTCTCGCACTTCGCGACTCCATCCTCCCCATTTTCTCCTTCCTTCTTTCTCTTGCCATCGCCGTCGCTCCACCACCCCGGCCACCACGCCACACCCCTGCCGGAAGTCTGTGTATCTATCACCTCCGGTGATCCGGCAGGGCTCCCCGCCGCTTCTCATCCATCTCCGTTCAACCCCTTGTCCTCTGACCGCCCCACCAGGTACCATCCTCTATCGTGCCCGACAACTATTCGATGAATCACCGGAGCTGAAAACAGTTGTCCCTTCTTCTTTTTAGCAATGGATTCCGATTTGGAGTACATATACGCAGCAAAGAGTGTTGAGTCGTTCAACTCGTGGGACGAGGAGGAGTACTTCGATGAGATGATGATGATGCAGGCAGTCCTTGAAGATGCGGAGTGTGCAGAGGAGCATGTACTCAATTTCAAGGGCTCGATCAAGAGTCATCGAGTGCTCAACCGCAACAAGGCGCGCGGGCATTTGACACTGATGGCTGACTACTTTGCCCCCGATGCACTATTTGCATACCATTTTCGCCGACGTTTTAGGATGCGCAAGCCTGTCTTCAATTGTTTGTACCATGGCGTCTGGTTCTACGATGACTACTTCATCCTGAAGAAGGACGTCGTGGGAACGATTGGTTTCTCTGGTTACCAGAAGTCAACGGCCGCAATCCGGATGCTTGCATATGGCACGGCTGATGATTCGTGGGACGAGTACCTATGGATGTCCGAGAGCACATGTGGAGATGCCATGGTCAGGTTTGCAACTGCCGTGGTCGAGGTGTTCAAACCTCAGTACCTGAGAGAACCAACTGTGGCAGATACAGAGAGGCTCCTGGCAATCTCAGAACCAAGAGGGTGGCCAGGTTTCATTGGATCTCTCGACTGCATGCATTGTGTCGTGGTTTTGTCACGGTAGATGTCCTCATGAAAGGACTTAGTCGCGGAGCCATCGCTACGGGTTAACTTAGAGGGGTTAAAGCGGACGCAAAGACACGAGAGTTATACTAGTTCGGCCCTTCGATGAAGGTAAAAGCCTACGCCTAGTTTGTGATGGGATTGATGTGGTCTCGATGACTAGGGAGCAAACAGCTTCGCTTAGGCCTCGAGTTGTTGTTGTTCCGTCCCTAAACCGCCGCCGGTCGCCCCTTATATACATGGGTTGACGCCTCGGCCGGGTTCACAGTCCCGAGGCCGACTCTGCATAAGTGTCCGCCTGGTCTCTCCTTCCTTATCTTACAACACAAGTTACATGACTATGGCGGTTTTACCATTATGGGCCCTAATCCGCCTTTTGGGCTCCGGCCTCTAAGTTCTATAGTAAAGCGCCATCTTCCGAGTCTTCGTGGGCTTCAATATAGTCGAGGGTGAACCGCCCTCCCGGGCGGTTTACACTCAAGAGTTACATCCCAACATTAGGCCCCAGATTGATTTGAACTCGTTCATGTCAATCTTCAACACTTTAGAAAAACTCAACATCTTCCTTCATTTCTCAGAATCGCCATCTTGTTAAACCGCCATGACGTCATCCTCTCGACACAAAGAACAGATTATCTTGACGTCATCTCTATATATAAAAACGAAATAACAAGATTCCTTCATTTAATATTATCCCGAAATCGAGGCGATCACGCGCCATCTATCCGCTTTCAGCTCCTCGATTCTCGCGCTTGTCAATTACTCTACGCCTTATTATAAATAGACCTGAGGGCCCTTTCTTCTTCTTCCTTCCGTATTTCTTCTTCCTCGCGACGCCCAGCTCAAGCTCTGCCGTCGCCGACCTTCGAACGTTGCATCAACAAAAGGTCACGCATCAACCTGGTTGTACCAGAGATCCTCGGTGTCCCTCCGCTTATCCTCAAGGCATCCAAAGAAGACTCTTCCTCATACCCCTAGATCTCGTATCTTAGGGCTCCTGTTCTCATCAGCGCTCATAGGCGCTTCATCCCTAGTCTCTTCGTATTCGCTTTGCCATAGCTTCTTTAATTCTACTGTAGCATATATCTTGTGCGGTAGTTGCTCCGCATTCAGTTTAGCACTTAGTAGATCTTCCTTTTTGTTCAGAATCTCTTGATAGAACGTACGAACTTCTCTGCCCTATATAAAGCTTTTATGGATCGCAGAAAATTTTCATCAATCTTTGGTAGATCCAAATTAATTCCGGCCCATGTGTGAAACCTGTTTCACAACACTTAGCAGATTTTTCAGCTCATTCCTTCCGCCTAAGGGCGGTTTAATTTTGATAGCTAATCCGCCATACCTCATTAGTCCTCACTTAAACCGCCATCGAAATCGAATGGCATCTCGCCGTTTAACACTAAATAATATGCATAAACCGTTAATCAGAAACTGGCCTTTACTTTTCCTTTCACAGTTTTTCTTCCGGAATGGCCAAACAATTCTCTGCCTGCAACTGGGTTCCGTCCAAGATCACTGAGACACAAATCAATGGATATGTCACCACTGACGCTTTAGCATCCAAAAGTGTCCTTCATTGGCGTGTTCCGGATTCTGAATGCCCTCCTGAACCTCAAGAGGGAGAAGTGATTGTATTTATGCAACACTTAGACCGGGATTCAGCCCGCTCGGATCAAAATCCTTCCGGATGTCCTCGCAAGCTTCCAACTCCATCCACAAGATATTGGTCCGAACTCGTGTCCAATATATGCAACTTTCAAGTCTTCGTGAAGTCTATCTTCAAGAAGAACCAACTGTGGAGTTATTCCAGATTTCTTTCATTTGAACCGTTGTACAGAGTTTTCTGGACGGTCCTAACACGTAACTTGGTGGCGTTTCAATCCAAAAAGGAAAGAAGTGGACTTTCCTCACGCCAAACATCATAGCCATCCGAAAGATTGGAATCAAACCTGGTTCTATTGCCGAATATCGCTCCTAACGGAGAAAATCCCTTGCCGGGTTATCGCCCTCACCGCTTAGCAACACTCACCCATTGCCTTCACGCTTGACTGCCGCAGAACGGAAGAACTTTGCACCCCAAATTATCAAGCTCCGGGCTCTAATGGCCAATGGCTTAACTGGTATTGACCTTGTCCGCTGTTGGGTTTCTTGGGGCATCATGCCATTAAGCCGCCGCCCCGGATTGATGCATGAGTACATTGGTAACGTCAAAGACCCTCAACGACATCACGAGCTATCAATAACTGAGCTTGAAGTTGCCGAGACAGTGAAGAAAATGCTCGATGAACCGATCTCCGCGTGCAGCCAAACCGGGTTGGCTCCGTTCTGTGTCTCCAACAAACCGCCCGCGGTAAGGCGCCACTCATTGCTCTACTGATTTTGATTCCCTATTGATTGTATTAATCCTTTATTAATTCTCAGGCCAACAGCTCCTTTTGGAAACGAACGAAACCGCCCGGTTCCTCGTGGTGAAGACCAAGACCGCCAAGAAAGCTGGTAAGAGGAAACCGCCGAGTCTTCTCGAATCACGGAGGATGAAGAATCGAGATCGAGGTAGAGCTTGACTTACTTTGCTCCTTTTTGTCATTCATCTTATTGACAGCTACAATTCCTGTGATGACGCCGAGGCCAGCCATGCAGATCCCGTTGAGATAATCCTTCTTTCTTCCGATTCGATCTTGTACCGGTTAAAAGAATTCGCCGCATGATCCGGAAAGTGAAACAATCTCACTCTCGTGCTCATTTGAATCCAAAACTTTCTTTGAAGACACAAAGAAGTCAAGAACGCCAGACGACCCGCATAGCGGTCAACAAATTACGCCGTCCGTTTAGCTGACACACCAACCCGAAACGTCGCCCAGAGGTGACTTGTTCTCCCGAAAAGCGTTATCCTTTGAAAGGTTTCTTCCGATGTCCTCTCAATCCGTCTGACCCGAATTATCAGGCTTCTTCCAACTCGTCTGGCGGTTCATCAACCACTCAGCTGCCTCCTCTCAAAGTTGCTGCTGGGTAAGCATATTACTCTGTTTGTTTTTTGCATTAGTCGGTTTATCATATTCTAACCCTTGATATTGTAGCACCAAGGCTCGCCTAAGTAAGAAGGCGAAGACCCTCGACCCTACTGTGGATGTTGATCCGGAGAAGACTCCAGAGCATCATGGTGAAAATCTCGGTTGTTAAAAGCAACTCTGCCGGGTTAATCAAGATGACAATGCTAACCCGCCAGAGGTTGAACCGGATGTCCAAGTTGAGACGCTACTTCCTGCTCCAATCGAGTCCCCGCCAGAAAAACGGGATTCCGCCGATCCGCCAAGCCCGGTATGAAAGCACCAAGCCTGTGAAAAATGCCAATCCGCCAGCCCGACCAAAGATGACGATGTCAGAGTGACGGGCACCGCATATACCGCCTGGCAATCCGGTTGCTCTAGCAAAACACAGCGCCAAGGAAGAGTTTGCTGCCATGAGTAAAGGGAAGGAAAAACTGATCCGCCGCCTTATGACAATCTCTCCGCCCAAGATCTTCACTCCGGCTTGAACCGCTCTACACAAGTCGTGATTTCGAAGCCGGTCTGGTGAATCTTATGAAGGAGCGCTATGAGGTAAGGAGTTACGCCTCTCTTGTACCTTCGTTGCATAGTAACCCCCAAGGGCCGGTTCTACTTAGCTTAGTTAAACCGGGACTTAATATAAAACTCAACCTTTTTAGACTTCATTGATGTAGCCCCCAAGGGCCGGTTCAACTTAGTATAGTTAAACCGGATCAGAATTTGTATCGCCAGAAAGGTAACATGTTCGAGCAAATAGCCATTAGCCCCAAGTGCCAAGTTGAATACCTGTATTGAGCTTGGGACTTTGTGATGAAACTACTAACACGCCCCTTTTTGTCACAGAGAGTGAGATACGCCAACAAACCTCACAAATCAATGACCTTCATGTCAATCTGAAATCTCAACAAGCGTAAGCCTCCAAGGCCAAGGATGAGCTGAAACCGTCTTGACTACTATGGAGCAGCTCAAGGAGTGGTTTAAATCTGAGCAGGCCAACCGGGATACCGAGAAAGCTAGGTTGCTAAACGGGCGGAGGATGTCAAGCAGCTCTTAAACCGGTGATGAAGAGCTCACCGGATTAAAGCACCAAATTAACGCCATGACCTCTCGCAATATTTGGTAAGAAATGTTTCACCAAGGTTATGATTAATATTCTGCTTTGACATTTCCGCCGGTTTAACCTGAACTTTCTCAAACCGTATAGGTAAGCGCATTGCTCATCCGGGCTCGACATGCGGAAGAAACTCAAGGCCGCGTGATACGCTTAATTGAACAGCTGTATACCGCACCCAGCGAAAGTTATTTGCGCCACCTCTTATGATAACACAGCTCCGCCCTTGATCAAGGACACCGGACCGCTATCCATGATACCGCATGATTAGAAGAATTGAAACGATCCGCTGCCGGCTGGCACCTTATTGGCTCTAACTTCGCGCCAAAGCATGGATAGCTGATCTTGATCCGGCCGACATAGCCAAAGGCTTCCCTGCTCAAGAAAATGGCGAAGCATTTGATAATGATGCTCTCAAATGGGTAACAAGGGAGATGCGTCCTCTGGCGAGTCATCTGGCAGCAGAGGCCAACCTGACGGTTCACCGCTCCTTCTATGATGCAAACAACAGACGAGTTGAAGCTGTTATTCCGGAAGTGCAGAACCTTGTTCCACCAACCCGTAAGCACACTTATGCCCCGACGTTGATCCGCCGAGCTTATAAGTGAAGAGGCTGTCTTCGTGCTTTAACCCGGATTGATCGGACCACCAATGACTTCCGCCATTGGGTGGTGAGGAGGAAGAAGTTGAACCGACGCCAGACGACCCATCTTCTTCACGCCAACCCGCAATGAAGCTTAATCCGCTGCCGGTTGATGCATCGAAGTTGCCCGTCATGACGCCATTCCAAATTTTGGGCCTCAATGCCTTGTAATAGAATAGCCATCACTTTTGTTTTTAATATGCTTTCGTGCCCGTGCAGACTCCTTTGATTGAATGATCAAACCTTCAATTTAAATTGCTCAGAAGTTGCAAAATCTTAAACCGCCCAAATGTCAGTGCCGCCACCGGTTTGTGACATTCATACATATATGAAATATGGAGGTATATAACCAAAATTTTGTGATACAAAATACCTGCCGTCAGTGAGCATGAAGTTGGCTTAGCCAATCTTGAAGCGGAGGTTGTATAAACCATTATCGTCAAAGGAGAGAACAGCTCATGTGTTTATATCACGGTTTACCACGACACCGCGTCGGGTTAGAATGAGCCCCGTTACTCCATAATAGGATGTTAACAGAAAAACATCAAACCGGTGAAACTATCACCGGATTAAGAAAAATTGACCGAATTCCATTAACTGACAGCTTTGAAAACGGTTTAATAATGTTGTCGGTTTAAGAAACACAACAAAAATCAAATAACAGTTGACAAACATGGGAGCAAAGGCAATGATAAACCGTTTGCAAAAGATAAAGTTGTTCTAAGCCGATCAGATGGTGTTACCATGGTCGGACACGACCAAGCTCCCTATAAGGTGTAGCCATGGTTCGAATCAGCCAGGTCCCCAACTGAAACCGTGGCATTATGCCAATCAAGTGGCGTGGCAATGGTTCGCGTTCGACCAAGCCCCCAAGTGACTCTATGGCCTTAGGCCGATCAAAAAGTGTGACTGGTTCAGATTTGACCATGTCCCCAAGTGATCTGGTGGCTTTCGCCTATCAAAAGGTGTTGCGTTGGTTCGGACACGACCAAGCCCCCAAGTGATATCATAAAGCTTTTAGAAAGCAAACTCAAGGTAAACCGGAGGCTGCTTTAAGATGTAACAACTCCATGTAACCACACATGATGTAATGTAACAGATACCCCGCTTTAACCGAGGCTCCGGTTTATTGCTTTATTCATAATATATACACTGTCATAATATGTACATAAGTAGAGCCGATGGCTCGGTATAATAAGGTCAAGATGAGCTATGTTCCATGTACCTGTTGGTCTCCTCTTCCGACGCGGCGTGAGTCTTTATGCTCGAACATCGATCGATAGTATGACCCACAGTGCAGATTCTTGCCGACCACTTAAAGGTCCCTCCCAAGGCGGGATAGCTTGTGCATGTCTGTCTGGTCTTGGATGAGTCGAAGCACCAAATCTCCTTCTTGAAAGGCTCGGTCCCGACCGGCGACTATGATAACGCATTTAAGATCCTGGCCGGTAAATCGCCGAGCGAGCAGCTGCTATGTCTCGCTTCTTCATCCAGCCGATCCAAAGCGCCTGTCAGGTTGCCTCATCATCCGCTTTCAACATAGGCTGCCACACGAGGTGAGTCATGACGGATGTCGCCGGGGAGAACCGCCCACTCCATAAACCATAAAGAACGGCGTGTATCCCGTGGATCTGTTAGGTGTAGTATTTATACTCCATAACACGACGGTAGCTCTTCTACCCAACAACCCAAGGCGTCCTCCGCAAAGGGACCATAAGCCGGGCTTGATGCCTCTCGTGATCTCTTGATTGGCTCTTTCCGCTTGACCATTGGACTGTGGGTGAGCTATCAAGAAACGTCAAGCCGGATGTGCTCACGTCACAGAACTCCTTCATGGCACCTTTGGACAAATAGGTACCATTATCTCGTAATGATACCGTGTGGAAAACCAAACCGAAAATCACCTTTTGATGAATTGAACCGCCGCGGGCGCATCACACTTGCTAACAGTGTTACGCCTCTACCCACTTTGTAAATTTGTCAACCGCCACCAACAGGTGTGTCTTCTTGTCCTTGGACCTTTTGAAAGGTCCAACCATATCCAGCCCCCAAGTCGCAAACGGCCAAGTAATTGGAATCGTCCTCAATTCTTGGGCCGGTACATGAGCACGTATGGAAAACTTTTGGCAACCATCACATCGCCTGACCAGATCTTCCGCATCAGCATGAGCAGTCAACCAATAGAAACTGTGGCGGAACGCTTTAGCCACCAAGGATTTTGAACCGGCGTGGTGACCACAATCTCCTTCGTGGATTTCACGCAATATTTCACAGCCTTCCTCAGGGGACACACAACATTGAAACGCCCCTGACGCACTGCAGTGATGCAACTCGCCATTAACAATGGTCATAGACTTAGACCGCCGAACTATCTGTCGGGCCAACGTCTCATCTTCCGGTAACTCACCCCGGTTCATGTACTCCAGATAAGGGAGCGTCCAATCCGGAATGACATGCAGAGCTGCCACCAGCTGAGCCTCCGGATCAGGAATAGCCAAATCCGCTTCATCAGGGAGATTGACTGACGGATTGTGCAGTACGTCGAGAAAAACATTGGGCGGGACCGGTTTATGCTGAGAGCCCAACTGCTCAAAGCGCCGCCGCTCCGCTTCTTCCGACGATCCACGTGGTCCACCTGATAGCCCTTGAAATGACTCGCTACAACATCCACCTCACGACGATATGCAGCCATGAGTGGGTCCTTGGAATCCCAAGTGCCGAGACACCGCTGAGCCACTAGGTCCGAGTCACCGAAGCACTTAACCCGGCTTAGGTTCATATCCTTAGCCATCCGAAGACCGTGGAGCAAGGCTTCATACTCAGCTGCATTATTAGTACAAGGGAACATTAAGCAGAGAACGTAACAAAACTTGTCACCTCGTGGGGACGTTAGTACGACTCAAATTTCGAGCCCTCCAACCGCCTCGGATCCATCAAAATGGATGGTCCAATAGGTATGATCCGCTTTTCTTCAGCGCTTGTAACTCCATCCAATCATTAATGAAATCCACAAGTGCTTGAGACTTCACCGCCGTCCGAGGTACATACTTCAAACCGTATGCCCAAGCTCTATAGCCCACTTGGCAATCCGCCACGCCTCCGGTTCTGTATGATATCACCTAGGGGAGCCGAATCGACCACCGTGATGGGGTGCCTCGAAATCGCTTCAGCCTTCCGGCTTGCCATAAAAACTCCAGACACCAGCTTCTGCCAATGCGGATATCTTTGCTTAGACTCAATAAGCACCTCGCTGATATAATAAACCGGACGTTGAACCGGATGCTCCTTCCCCGCCTCCTTCCGCTCTACCACAATGGCCACACTAACTGCCCTAGCATTAGCAGCAACATACAGCAGAAGCGGCTCCTTGTCGATGGGAGCGGCGAGCACAGGCGGGTTGCCCAATTGCCGCTTTAAGTCCTCCAACGCTTCATCGCCGGGCCGGACTCTGCATAAACCGATCTGTCTTCTTCAAAGATTCGGTACAAAGGGATGGCCTTTCTCCGAGGCGGCCGATAAACCGCTCGCCAAGGCAATCCGCCCGCCAAACGCTGGACATCATTAATACACTTTGGTTTAGCCAAGGAGGTGATAGCCGTAATCTTCTCCGGATTAGCTTCAATCCCTCCGTTGGACACAAGAAAACCCAATAACTTGCCTGCCGGAACACCAAAGACACATTTGGCCGGGTTGAGCATCATCTTGTAAACCCGCAGGTTGTCAAATGTTTCTTTCAAATCATCAATCAGTGTTTCCTTCTTCCTTGACTTAACCACCATATCATCCACATAGGCATGCACATTACGGCCGATCTGTTCATGCAAGCAATTCTGTACGCAACGCTGATAAGTTGCTTGGGCACTCTTGAGCCCAAAAGGCATAGACACATAGCGAAGGCTCCAAAGGGAGTGATAAACGCTGTCTTCTCCTGGTCCTTAACCGCCATCTTGATCTCGATGATATCCAGAATACGCATCCAAAAAGCTCAACGCCACAACCCGCAGTGGCATCAATAATCTGGTCAATGCGGGAGGGCAAAAGGATCTGCCGACAAGCCTTGTTAAGATCTGTGTAATCCACACATGCGCCAAGTGCCGCTTTTTCTTAAGGACCAAAGACCGGATTAGCAAGCCACTCTGGATGAAAAACCTCAACGATAAAGGCCGATGCTAAGAGCCTGGCAACCTCCTCTCCAATGGCCTTACGCCTCTCCTCGTTAAACAGGCGGAGAAACTGCTTTACCGGTTTGTACTTGGGATCAACATTAAGAGTGTGCTCATGAGCTCCTCAAGACACCGGCATGCCAGAAGGCTTCCATGCAAAAATGTCTCTATTCTCACGGATGAACTCGATGAGCGCGCTTTCCTATTTTGGATCCAAGTTGGCACTGATGTTGAACTGCTTGGACGAATCGCCAGGTACGAAGTCAACAAGCTTAGTCTCAACTGCCGATTTAAACTTCGTACGGATCGTGCTCAGAAGTTGGATTCTTCAATGGAGTCATGTCCGCGGATCAACATTGTCCTTATAATACTTCAGCTCCTCGGTGGCACAAACCGACTACTGCGTAAAGCCGCATCACCTTCCTCACACTCCAAAGCGATCTTGCGGCTCCCATGAATCGTTATTGTCCCTTGTGACCCGGCATCTTGAGCTGCAAATAGATATAACAAGGTCGTGCCATGAACTTGGCATAAGCCGGCCGCCCAAACAGGGCGTGATAAGGACGTTGAATTTTCACCACTTCAAACGTCAATGTTTCTGATCTAGAGTCATGTTCATCCCCAAAGGCCACCTCCAGAGCAATTTTACCAACCGGATATGCTGACTTGCCAGGCACCACACCATGGAACACTATATTAGACGGTTTGAGATGTTTATCTGTTAACCCCATACGACGGAAGGTCTCGTAGTACAGGATGTTGATGCTGCTCCCTCCGTTCATAAGCACCTTGGTGAACTTATAACCTCCCACCTGAGGTGCCACCACCAGGGCTAATGACCCGGATTGTCAACCCGGGAGGATGATCCTCTCTACTCCACACAATGGGCTGCTCGACTAGCGTAGGTAATGAGGCACGGCCGTTCAACAACGCTGATCGCCCGCTCAAGCTTCCGGTCTCGCTTGTCTAAGCCGGTGGTGAAGACGTGGTAACGCCCACTATTCAACCGCTTTGGGTTGCTCGATAACTCGATTTGCCGCTGGCCGATTGTAACCACTCGTTATTCGATTGTTCCGATTGTTATGTCCGCCCGATTACCATTAAACCTTGGACCGGAATTTCCTCCACCGTAACCCGGGCGGACTCGAACCGCCGCCGGAACCTTGATCATACCGAAAGCATTAGAACTTTTGAACTCCTGCATAATGTAACAATCCTTCCAGAGGTGATTTGTCGGCGCCTCCTTCGTCCCCATGCTTCGGACAGGTTGATTCAACAGATAGTTCAAGCGGTCCGGATTGGGATTAGGCGCTCCACCTCGATTCGGTTGCTTACCCTTGCGCGCCGCCCTTGTCCTCGCTGCGTTGGTGTTGTCTACGAAGTCCATGTTGCCGTCATTTACGCTTATTTCCACCATTACCGCCCGGTGATGTCAGCTGGCTTTTGAGTTGCCGTTCTTCTTTCCCTTCCTGTCTCATCATCATCATCCGACTCGGGATCCTTGGTACTATCGTAATCAACGATTTCACTAAAACGCCCATGAGAGTGCCCATGTCATTGCAAAACCGCTTCATGCGTCCCAGCTTCAACTTTAAAGGTTTAAACCGGCGGTTGCCCTCTAGGGTCAAGATCGCAGAATCGGCATTGATCCGGTTCAAGAATGTAAGACTTCCGAGACACGGCGCACTCCAATGGGTTGTTGATTCCCCGACTCGACACAAGCCGCCAAGTCCACCACAGACATGGGCTGCTTACAGGTATCTTTGAAATTCTGAATGAACCGGGTCCGCAACTGGGCCCATGAACTGATGGAATTGGGTGCCAAGCTTTTCAACCAAGTACGGGTTGTGCCCTCGAGCATCATGGTAAAGTACTTCGCACACGTGGCTTCATCCACATCCAGCATCTCCATGGCCATCTCATAACTCTCTATCCATGCTTCTGGAGCCAGATCAGCGGTGTAATTTGGCACCTTGCGCGGACCCTTGAAATCCTTGGGCAAGCGTACATTGCGTAAAGCGGGGACGAGGCAAGGCACCCCCAAAGAGCTAGAGGTAACTCCAGGCTCAAAGACGGTCGGGCGAACCGCGAAGCTGATAATCCCGATGTTGTGCCGCTAACTCGGCCTCCCTACGCGTTCGGCCCCGCCCACCACCTCCCGGCGTTGTCGAAACCACCCGCCGGGTTGTTGCCACGGGCGCACTGCGTCGTATGCGTTACTTGATACGGCCGGTTCATCCGCTGCGCTGCTATAGCTCCGGCTTGGGCGGGGGGTAGAGTGGATCCGATCGCGGCTGTACGAATACGCTTCCTGTTGGACCAGAGCTGTCCTAAGGAGTTCCTTGACCCGACGCGTCTCTACCGCCTGTGGTGAATCGCCTTCAATTGGAATCGCCCAACCGTGCCGCAGCCGCAACAAGGTTATCCATCGGGTTGGAGTAGTGACTGAGGAGTTTGCACAGTACCGAGGCGTGCGGTATGATGGTGAGGCAGATCTATTACGCTGGGCTGAACTGGCGCTTTGTCTCAGTGCTTCCGCCCGGTTTACAACCGGCGGATTATCGTCCTCGCCTCGAGTGTTGAAGAGATCTCTTCCTCGAAAACTGAAGGCAAACGGGATCTGTATTTCCTCTTCATGACTTCATGCGACGCGTTCGATCCAAAGATGAGCCTATAAGCTTGTGCATCCAAAGTGGCCCGCTTCGCCGCCATCTGGCGCTCGCCACGCCAGATCCGCTTTAGCCTCGAGTGATTTGTTCCTTCACCTTTGCAATCTCCGCATTATGAATGTCCTGGTCCGCGGGTTAACCTCTCGCCATGAGCACAGCCAACACATCGAATAGTTCGATAAAACTTGAGCCGGCGGGCGACAGGGCCTCCTCGCCTTGGCCGCCATCGCCATTGTTGAACCGCGACCATCGCCGTAGCGGTCGAAAAGTGAAGCATCGCTTGTATACCGCCATGAATATCCCAACCCGGTTGGGCAGATCAAAGGGGTCCGAATCATCACCGCCGAAACAGCTTTCAATCTGGCCATCTTGCACCGATACAGAGACTCCGCTTTCTGGCCGACGACTCGTCACTAGAGTAGGCGACGGTTTCGCCACCAGATTCTGATCCGTCCTCATAATTTCCTCCGTGGATGACTCCCACGAAAGCACGCTTGACGGGCGGTTTAGCCTGGGCAGGTTTCGCACGCTGAGCCGTCTCGACGAGGTCGGTGCAGATGTCCCGGCCAGCCCTCGCTCACCGATCTTGCCGATGAAAACGTGTATGCCACCAAAGGGGACCCGCACCAGACTCAATCGAGCCGGCCTCGGGCCCCAGCCTGCATCGCCGATGTAGAGCTTGCCGCGCCGACTCTTGGTCATCCGCCCATACAGTAGCCTTCGAGTCCTTCGAGCTTGCCCTCCAAGATCATCAAACCATCGCGGCGATAGCCCCACGGTGGGCGCCAACCGTCGTGGGTTTTGTCACGGCAGATGTCCTCATGGAAGGACTTAGTCATGAGCCATCGCCACGGGTTAACTTAGAGGGGTTAAAGCGGACGCAAAGACACGAGAGTTATACTAGTTCGCCCTTCGATGAAGGTAAAAGCCTACGCCTAGTTTGTGATGGGATTGATGTGGTCTCGATGACTAGGGAGCAAACAGCTTCGCCTAGGCCTCGAGTTGTTGTTGTTCCGTCCCTAAACCGCCGCCGAGTCGCCCCTTATATACATGGGTTGACGCGGCCGGTCTCATGAGTCCCGAGGCCGACTCGCATAAGTGTCCGCTCGGTCTCTCCTTCCCTTATCTTACAACACAAGTTACATGACTATGGCGGTTTTACCATTATGGGCCCTAATCCGCCTTTGGGCTCCGGGCCTCTAAGTTCTATAGTAAAGCGCCATCTTCTGAGTCTTCGTGGGCTTCAATATAGCTGAGGGTGAACCGGCCCCTCCTGGGCGGTTTACACTCAGTAGTTACATCCCCAACACATTGGAAATGAAAGAATTGTCCGAAGGCTTTATAGCGGCAATATCGGGGTCATGTTAAGAAGCCCATCATCATTTTTGGAGCAGTTGCATCACAGGACCTTTGGATTTGGTACGCTTTCTTTGGCATTGCCCGGGTCTCAATGACATCTATGTGCTGCAACGATTGTCGTTGTTTGCAAGGCTGACTGAAGGAAAAGCTCCTCCTTACCACTATACCATCAATGGACATGAGTACAACCTGGGCTACTATCTGGTTGACGGTATCTATCGTTCATGGGCTACCTTTGTTAGCACCATCTCAAACCCAGTTGGCCAGAAAAGGCTCACTTTGACCAAAGACAAGAAGCAGTTAGAAAGAATGTCGAGAGGTCATTTGGAGTTCTTCATGCCCGTTTTGCAGTTGTTCATGGACCTGCAAAACAATGAGATCCGGCTACCTTATCGTGTGGACTAGGAAAAAAATGAAAGGCCAGATATATGCGGCTACGATTGGATGTTGTCCTTCCGCATCCGTCTCCACGGACTGAACCCCTGTCTACGGACGGATACGGGAGAAAATTGCGGGTTCTTAGCAAGACAGAACGCAACGGTGGTGATGACCTCTCCCACATTTGACTCTGCGCAACACCCAAGAGGCCAACACAGTGTCAAATGTTGTATTGCGTCGACCGATTGACTCCACGCGCACGGCAGGGGTACATACGTCTACGTGCCTTCTATGTATCTTTTATGGGCCGGCTAGGCGACCATCATAATGTACGTTGCGCTTCACCATCAGAATCAGAAAGAAAAAAGAAAAAAAGAAAAGATCGTCTCAAAAAAAAAGGAAGAATTAGAAAGAAAAGACCAAGCTGCACTCTAGTACTTCCTTCGTCCCAAAATTCTTGTCTTAAATTAGTCTAGAATGGATGTATCTAATACTAAAACATGATTTGATACATCCGTATTTAGACAAATTTAAAATAAGAATTTGGGGACGGAGTACTATATTTGCTTTGCTAGCCGGTACTACGTACTACTGGTCAGCGCGCGCAAGTGTAGGGATGGTGTGAACTCGCTGAGACAGAGAGGCAGAGCCAGAGCGTGAAAAGTTTGGAGATGCCGCTTGGTGAATGCACTGCTTGCTGGGGCACATGAGCGAGCGCCTGGTCATGTATTTAAGCTATATAGCTTGGCACAGTAATAAAACGATGCATATGCAGTGTCAGACAACGAGCTAAGTTGAACAAAGTGAAGTGGGAAATCTACTGCGGCCGCTGTCGACTCTCTTACTCACAGTGGGATCGTTGGCTGGACAAGGACAGTGGTTTCTTTTTCCCCATGCACACCCGGCGGTAAAACGCAAACACAATTAAACAAAAACCAAAATCCCGCACACACACGCGTTCGTTGCCGCAAAGCGGCCGTGTGTCACCCATGCCATGTATGGCCAGGGCCACTTGCATCCTAAGCCATCGCATTACACGCACGCACGCGGTCACTCGATCGGACTCGAATTTCATTCCAAGAGGAAGAGCTCGCGAAATTCTATTCTCATGGGAGGATATATAGTTGGACGTACGTGTCGGCGGATCATATGCAGCCTGTGTACTTGTGTTACTTGTGCACGTCTCAGGTGAAAATTTTCATCCGGCACAAGCAGCACGTAAGCAGCGGGACTGGTGGCAGCCACGAGGTCGTCGTCCACCCGAAGTCGAGTCACCATCTGAGTTGGACTTAACTGCCTAGCTACGCCTGGCTACTTGTCTAGCGCTGGTTGGAAGCTGCATGCATGCTTCACCCTGCTTGGTCCCCAAGTTAAATCAAATCACGGCATGGGTTAATCTGGCAGATGTTGACCCGAGATACGAAGGTTAACCTAACCTCATTTGTTTAGCCTAATTAATCCTGATAGTCACACGCGTGCAGGTGCCGAGTGTCAAGTGGAAACGCAACTACGCCACGCATTGGCGACCAGAGGTCACCTTAGGGCATCTACAATGGAGAGGCGCCTGTACGGGCGCTTAGATAATCGAAAATTTTAATTATGATGTTTGCATCGATGTAGGAGTCTGTTGCCCCAACGCACGGGCGCCTATTCTAGCGCTAACAAACTTATTTTTCCTCGTAAAAAATATCCATAGCTCCTCCTAAAAAGGGTCGTACGAAAAAAAAAAGGAAGCGCCCGACGACTCAGCTGGCATCGACGCTAGCCAGAATCCCAGAATCGAATGAGATTTGATCAAAACGGCCAGGAAGGAAACCCTGGCGTCGGGCCTAAGCGCCCGCGTTGTACATGCGGGCCGGGCACCACGTATTGACGACAAGTTGTCTAGGTCGGCCGATCGAGCAGCGATAGCAAGGGTCCCTTTGACTGAGGAGCGGGGACTAAGACTTTTCTGGTGTGACACTGACGTACTAGTATATGTTACACTACCAAAAAAATACGCATGTGTGTTAAATCTTCAGGCTAATTAATAGCCGTCTACTGCTAGCTTAGAATTGAAGGAGCGGGGCGCCGCAAGGGCATCTCCAACAGCAATCCATAAAAATCCTTCCGCATCCGTCTATAAACAGACATGAATGCGGAAAGACGTCATTCAACCGTAGCCGCATATATTTTAAATTATTTTTTAATAAACTAGATGAATTTTATACAAGCAAGGTGGATTTTATATAAACATGACGGATTTCATGCAAACCGAACGAGAACGATTTCATTTTGAACATATTTTTAACTAAAAAGCTAAAACTATGTGCATGTACTGTAGGATTCAAAAGGTGAGTAGAGTAGTACGGCAAAGGGCTTCCTCCATTCGTTTGTAACAACAGGAGTTTGGTAAGTTATCAGCAAAAAAAAAAATCAAAAATTCAATCAATGGTAGAGGCCATTGTAGTGGAATGGTCTGTTAGGATCTGCACACACGCGAACGTCCGCGACGCAGCGGAACCAGAGCAGACCCTACAATTATGGACGCACTAGCAAAGGATGTATTATAGGGTAAGGTAACTAATTTCATAACCATCGAATAAATACAACATGGACAGGTGCGTGCGGGGTGGGGGGGGGGGGGCAATGCCCCCTCTCCACCCATAACAGTTTTGAATATATGTACTGCATATCGGCATACATGTGAATGCACGCGATGTGGCGAAACCGGAAGCACCAGCCACAGGCCAGTCGCCGCCGCCGCCACCCCCGGCCGCCGCGCCGCATCCTCCGTGCGCGTGCGCGCCGCCATCAAGTGCGACCCTTCCAAGGTGAACGCCGTCGTGCCGCCATGGAGTCGCGTATGCTCAACTATTACAATATGGACAAGGGAATACTCAGGCTATTACAATATGGCAAGAAGTGTGGAACCTCAAACTCCCGAGAAAGATTAAACATTTTGCTTGGAAGGCCCTAAATGGATCGCTACCCTGCTATGGAATATTGGCTAATAGACATATTCCGCTAGTTCGACAATGCTCGTTCTGCTCAATTGGTTTGGAAGATATCCAACATTGCTTATTCACATGTAAAAGGGTGCAGGAAGTGTAGGCAGGGCTGGGAGTACACAATACTCTACTGGATGTTGTTAGGCATGATTGGTCAGGATCAGTTACCATGGAAAATTCTCAGGCGTGTACTTGGCGTTTCTGATGATCTGCCCATGTCCGAACTTATGCTGATGGTTGCCTGGTTCCTATGGTGGCAGAGGCGACAACATGTGAAAGGGGAGGATCCAAGCAGCAGATAAAGCAGACATATCAATTAGAGTTCTAGCTACCAATTTTCTTCGTGCATACTCAAGCAAACAACCAGAGGAATCATGATCACATGTGGGACGACGAGCAATGTAATAAAAGTTAGGGTTTTTATCAGTTTTGCCATCGATTGTATAACACTACTTAGTTTTGCCACTAAAAATTTTCTCTACTGAAAAATGCCATTGTTCCGTTGGACACAACCTCAAAAAGACCATTTTTCACCGTTAACGTCAGGTCAATGGACGTTGACCGAAGGTAGATGACGAAAATACCCTTATCCCACTCCCATTTCTCACTTGTGGGCCCATCTGTCAGGGGCGCATGACAAGAGAAAATGAAAATTGGCAGTGTGGGGCTTCGAACCCAAGACCACGGCCTGCATGTCACGAGAGCTAACCAGCTGAGCTACAGAAATCTTGTGATGTGAAAGGAGATACATCCCTTATATCGTGTAGATTGAATAGTATTCCAACACAGCAGCGTGTCGTGTCTTTTCTTGTTGCTAGCTAGCATGGGGTTATCAATAAGGCAAGGTCAGCTAATACAAATTCTACACAAGAATTTTGACCTCTACAAGCTATATTGAAGCACACACGCACACTGAGAATTAGTATACTCACAATGGAGGAATTTCAGAGCCTATACCATGCTGCAGATGGTGGCGGCATTTGTTGAGCAGCACGGCGGCGCTTGGCCGGAGGCGCCGCAGTTGCGGCGAGTGGAGGCACGTCGGAGCTGTGCGGCCATCTCGGCGACCGGCGGTGCCAGGTAAGGGGTTAGGCAGGCGGCGGCGGCGGCGGCTAGGGATTGTGGTTCCGATGGGAAAATTGGCACGAGCAGGTCATGCAAAAGATTCTTTAGTTAGGACAAGGTAGATTACACTATCAGAATATAATTCTATTTTTGAACGGATGCTTGGGTTGGTTGGAATGGTAAGCATGCACCCCCATCAATGTCTTTTTTTTCTTCAAAATTCTTTATCCTGACAAGTGGGGCTATACTATGGAGAGAGAGTGCAAAATGAGATCGGGGTATTCCCGTTATCTACCTTCGGTCAACGTTCCTTGACCTGATGGTAACGTTGAAAAATGGTCTTTTTGAGGTTGTGTTTAATGGAACAATGACATTTTTTAGTAGTGAAAATTTTTAGTGGCAAAACTGAGTAGTGTTATACAACCGATGACAAAACTGATAAAAACCCTAAAAGTTAATATGGATGCTGCATTCCAGCCTGAAACTCTTTCAGGAGCCATTGCACGTGACGGTCGAAGGAGATTGTTGGGATATCCTCCTCATGTGGGCTGTGAGGAGATGATCATTTGAGGCCTTTTAGGCAGCCCAAAGAGGTGCATAAGCCCACTATCCATTAGGGTTATGACCTAGGGTCATTTTGGACTTTGCACATGTGTGGATGGGGATGCTTTACCCTCCTTCCAGCAGCCACCACCAAGTGTGACGAAAATTAGTTCATCCTCCAAGAGAGAAGAAGAGAGAAAAACCAAGAGAGTAAGGGAAGAAGAGGAAGATTGAAGGAAGAAGGAAAGGGAGCTCCTCCCCAAGGTTGTGATGGTCCAGATCCACTACCTTGTCTCCTTCAAGCTTCAGTTCCACCATCTTTGGTGAGATTGTTCCAATTGTTGGAAATATGCCCTAGAGGCAATAATAAAAGCATTATTATTATATTTCCTTGTTCGTGATAATTGTCTTTTATTCATGCTATAATTGTATTATCCGGAAATCGTAATACACGTGTGAATACATAGACCACAATACGTCCCTAGTAAGCCTCTAGTTGACTAGCTCGTTGGTCAACAAATAGTCATGGTTTCCTGACTATGGACATCATATGTCATTGACAACGGGATCACATCATTAGGAGAATGACGTGATGGACAAGACCCAATCCTAAGCATAGCACAAGATCGTGTAGTTGGTTTTGCTAGAGCTTTTTCAATGTCAAGTATCTCTTCCTTAGACCATGAGATCGTGTAACTCCCGGATACCGTAGGAGTGCTTTGGGTGTACCAAACGTCACAACATAAGCGGGTGACTATAAAGGTGCACTACAGGTATCTCCGAAAGTGTCATTGGGTTGACACGGATCGAGATCGGGATTTGTCACTCCGTATGATGGAGAGGTATCTCCGGGCCCACTCGGTAATGCATCATCATAATGAGCTCAAAGTGACCAAGTGTTTGGTCACGGGATCATGCATTACGATGCGAGTAAAGTGACTTGCCGGTAACGAGACCGAATGAGGTATTGGGATACCGACGATCGAGTCTCGGGCATGTAACGCATCGATTGACAAAGGGAATAGTATACGGGGTTGCTTGAATCCTCGACATCGTGGGTTCATCCGATGACATCATCGAGGAGCATGTGGGAGCCAACATGGGTATCCAGATCCCGCTGTTGGTTATTGACCCGAGAGCCGCCTCGGTCATGTCTCAAGGTCTCCCGAACCCGTAGGGTCTACACACTTAAGGTTCGGTGACGCTTAGGGTTATTAGGAAGACTTGTATGCGACACGAATGTTGTTCGAGTCCGGATGAGATCCCGGACGTCACGAGGAGTTCCTAAGGGTCCGGAGGTAAAGATTTATATATGGGAAGTTGTCAAACGGACACCGGAAAGTTTCTGGGCGACTGCAGTATTGTACTGTGGCCACCTAAGGGTTCCGGAGGTCCACCGGGAGGGGCCACCACTCCCGGGGGGCACATGGGCTGCGTGGGGATAGCAGCCAGCCCCTGGTGGGCTGGGTGCGTCCCCCCTTGGGCCCATGCGCCTAGGGTTTGGGGGGAACCCTAAAGGGGGGCGCCCCCCTTGCTTGGGGGGCAAGCCACCCTCCCCGCCGCCTCTCTAGATTCCCATCTAGAGGGGCCGCCCCTTGCCCCTTCCCCTATAAATAGAGGGGTGAGGGAGGGCAGCCGCACCCAAGCCAAGGCGCAGCCCTCCCTCCCCAACACCTCTCCTCCTCCGCACGTGCTTGGCGAAGCCTGCCGAGATCTTCTGCACCAACAACACCACGCCGTGGCCGTGCTGCTTGAGCTGTCTTCCTCAACCTCTCCTTCCTCCTTGCTGGATCAAGACGGAGGAGACGCCGTCTGCACTGCACGTGTTGAACACGGAGGTGCTGTCTGCTCAAAGACTTGGTCATCGGTGATCTGAATCACGTCGAGTACGACTCCATCATCACCGCTCCCTTGAACGCTTCCGCACTCGATCTACAAGTGGTATGTAGATGCAAACTCACTCTCTCGACTCGTTGCTTAGATGAACTCATAGATGGATCTTGGTGAAACCGTAGGAAAAATTTTAATTTTCTCGCAACGCTCCCAACAAAGTGGCATCATGAGCTAGGTCTATGCGTAGTTCTCTATTGCATGAGTAGAACACAATTTTGTTGTGGGCGAGATCTTGTCAACTTGCTTGCCGCTACTAGCCTTATCTTGCTTCAGCGGTATTGTGGGATGAAGCGCCCGGACCAACCTTACACGCACGCTTACGTGAGACCGGTTCCACCGATCGACATGCACTAGTTGCATAAGGTGGTTGGCGGGTGTCTGCCTCTCCCACTTTAGTTGGAGCGGATTCGATGAAAAGGGTCCTTATGAAGGGTAAAAAGAAGTTGACAAAAATCACGTTGTGGTTATTCAGAGGTAAGAAAACGTTCTTGCTAGAACCCAATTGCAGCCACGTAAAAGATGCAACAACAATTAGAGGACGCCTAACTTGTTTTTGCAAAGCAATTGTCATGTGATGTGATATGGCCGAAGTTGTGATGAATGATGAATGACATATTGTGATGTATGAGATCATGTTCTTGTAATAGGAATCACGACTTGCATGTCGATGAGTATGACAACCGGCAGGAGCCATAGGAGTTGTCTTTATTTTGTATGACCTGCGTGTCATTGAAGAACGCCATGTAAATTACTTTACTTTATTGCTAAACGCGTTAGCCATAGAAGTAGAAGTAGTCGTTGGCGTGACGACTTCATGAAGACACGATGATGGAGATCATGGTGTCATGCCGGTGACAAGATGATCATGGAGCCCTGAAGATGGAGATCAATGGAGCTATATGATATTGGCCATATCATGTCACTACTATATAATTGCATGTGATGTTTATTATGTTTATGCATCTTGTTTACTTAGAACGACGGTAGTAAATAAGATGATCCCTTACAACAATTTCAAGAAGTGTTCTCCCCTAACTGTGCACCGTTGCTAAAGTTCATCGTTTCGAAGCACCACGTGATGATCGGGTGTGATAGATCCTTACGTTCACATACAACGGGTGTAAGATAGTTTTACACATGCAAAACACGTAGGGTTAACTTGACGAGCCTAGCATGTACGCATACATGGCCTCGGAACACGGAGACCGAAAGGTCGAACACGAGTTGTATGGAAGATACGATCAACATGAGAATGTTCACCGACGATGACTAGTCCGTCTCACGTGATGATCGGACACGGCCTAGTCGACTCGGATCGTGTAACACTTAGATGACTAGAGGGATGTCGAATCTGAGTGGGAGTTCATTAAAATAATTTGATTAGATGAACTTAATTATCATGAACTTAGTCTAAAACCTTTGCAAATATGTCTTGTAGATCAAATGGCCAACGCTCATGTCAACTTGAACTTCAACGCTGCTCCTAGAGAAAAACCAAGCTAAAAGATGATGGCAACAACTATACTGGACCGGGTCCTAACCCGAGGATCATCCTCATAGCTGCCAGGAAACAATATGTCCTAGAAGGACCGCTTAGGTGACGCCTCTGGCCCCGAGAACCAAGACATTATGAATGCTTGGCAGACTCACCGATGATTACTCCCTCGCTCATGCGGCATGCTTTATGACTTAGAACCGGGCTCCAAAAGCGTTTTGAGCAACACGGAGCATATGAGATGTTCAAGAGCTGAAACTAGTTTTCCAAGCTCATGCCCGGTCGAGAGATATGAAGTCTCCGACAAGTTCTATAGTTGTAAGATGGAGGAAAACAGTTCACAAGGAGCACATACTCAAAATGTCTCAGGTTGCACAACCGCCGTCCCAAATTGGACATAAACCTCCCGGACGAGGCGGTCATCGACAGAATCCTTGATCGCTCCCACCAAGCTACAAGAGCTTTTTGATGAACTACAATATGCAGGGGATGGTGAAGACCATTCCCGAAGTATTCTCAATGTCAAGTCAGCAGAGGTTGAAATCAAGAAAGAACATCAAGTGTTGATGGTCAACAAAACCACTAAGTTCAAGAAGGGCAAGGGCAAGAAGAACTTCAAGAAGGACGGCAAGGAGGTTGCCGCGCCTGCAAGCAAGTTGCCGGAAGAAGTCAAAGAATGGACCCAAGCCTAAGACCGAGTGCTTTTATTGCAAGGGAAGGGTCACCGGAAGCGGAACCGCCCCAAATACTTAGCGGATAAGAAGGCCGGCAACACCAAAGGTATATTTGATATACATGTAATTGATGTGTACCTTACCAGCATCGTAGTAACTCCCGGTATTTGATACCGGTGCCGTTGCTCATATTTGTAACTCACAGCAGGAGCTGCGGAATAAGCGGAGACCGGCAAAGGACGAGGTGACGATGCGCGTCGGCCGAATGGTTCCAGAGTCGATGTGATCGCCGTCGCACGCTACCTCTACATTTACCCACGGGATTAGTTATGAACCTCAATAATTGTTATTTAGTGCCAAGTTTGAGCATGAACATTGTATCCGGATCTCGTTTAATGTGAGATGGCTACTCATTTAAATCCGAGAAAAATGGTTGTTCTATTTATATGAGAGATATGTTTTATGGTCATGCTCAGATGGTCAATGGTTTATTCTTAATGAATCTCGAGCGTAGTGTTACACATATTCATAGCGTGAATACCAAAAGATGTAAAGTTGATAACGATAGTCCCACATACTTGTGGCAATCGCCGCCTTGGTCACATTGGTGTCAAGCGCATGAAGAAGCTCCATGCCGATGGACTTTTGGAGTCTCTCGATTATGAATCATTTGACACATGCGAACCATGCCTTATGGGCAAGATGACCAAGACTCCGTTCTCGGAACAATGGAGCGAGCAACCAACTTGTTGGAAATCATACATACCGATGTGTGCGGTCCAATGAGTGTTGAGGCTCATGGAGGATATCGTTATGTTCTCACTCTCACAGATGACTTGAGTAGATATGGGTATGTCTACTTAATGAAACACAAACCTGAAACCTTTGAAAAGTTCAAGGAATTTCAGAATGAAGTAGAGAATCAACGTGACCGAAAGATAAAATTCTTACGATCGGATTGTGGAGGAGAATATTTAAGTCACGAATTTGGTACACACTTAAGAAAATGTGGAATCGTTTCACAACTCACGCTACCGAACACCTCAACAGAACGGTGTGTCCGAACGTCAGAATCGCACTCTATTGGATATGGTGCGATCCATGATGTCTCTTACCGATTTACCGCTATCATTTTGGGGATACGCCTAGAGACAACTACATTCACTTTAAATAGGGCACCGTCTAAATCCGCTGAGACGACACCGTATGAATTATGGTTTGGGAAGAAACCTAAGTCGCCGCTTCTAAAAGTTTGGGGATGCGATGCTTATGTCAAGAAACTTCAACCCGAAAAGCTCGAAACCAAGTCGGAAAAATGCGTCTTCATAGGATACCCTAAAGAAACCATTGGGTATACCTTCTACTTAAGATCCGAGGGCAAGATCTTTGTTGCCAAGAACGGATCCTTTCGGAAAAGAGTTTCTCTCGAAAGAAGTAAGTGGGAGGAAAGTAGAACTCGATGAAGTACTACCTCTTGAACGGGAAAGTAGTGCAGCTCAGAAAATGTTCCCGTGATGCCTACACCAACTCAAGAGGAAAATAATGATGATGATCAAGGTACTTCGGATCAAGTAGCTACCGAACTTCAGAGGTCCACAAGGACACGCCCGCACTGCAGTGGTAATGCAACCCTGTCTCCGGAAATCATGTTGTTAGACAACGGTGAACCTTCGAACTATGAAGAAGCGATGGCGGGCCCAGATTCCAACAAATGGCTAGAAGCCATGAAATCCGAGATAGAATCCATGTATGAAAACAAAGTATGGACTTTGACCGACTTGCCCGATGATCGGCAGCGATAGAAAACAAATGGATCTTTAAGAAGAAGACGGACGCGGATGGTAATGTCACCATCTATAAAGCTCGACTTGTCGCTAATGGTTATCGGCAAGTTCAAGGGATTGACTACGATGAGACTTTCTCTCCGTAGCGAAGCTTAAGTCCGTCCGAATCATGTTAGCAATTGCCGCATACTATGATTATGAGATATGGCAGATGGACGTCAAAATAGCGTTCCTTAACGGTTATCTTAAGGAAGAGTGTATATGATACAGCCGTAAGGTTTTGTCGATCATAAGAATGCTAACAAAGTATGCAAGCTCCAAATGATCCATTTATGGGCTGGTGCAAGCATCTCGGAGTTGGAACATTCGCTTTGATGAGATGATCAAAGCGTTTAGTTTATGAGACTTATGGAGAAGCCTGCGTTTACAAGAAAGTGAGTGGGAGCTCAGTAGCATTTCTCATATTATATGTAGATGACATACTTTTGATGGGAAATGATATAGAATTCTTGGACAGCATTAAGGCCTACTTGAATAAGTGTTTTTCAATGAAGGACCTTGGAGAAGCTGCTTATATATTAGGCATCAAGATCTATAGAGATAGATCGAGACGCCTCATAGGTCTTTCACAAAGCACATACCTTGATAAGATTTTGAAGAAGTTCAAAATGGATCAGTCCAAGAAAGGGTTCTTGCTCAGGTCAAGAAGGTGTGAGATTGAGCTCAGCTCAATGCCCGACCACGGCAAAAGATAAAGAAGAGATGAGCGTCATCCCTATGCATCAGCCATAGGATCTATTATGTATGCCATCTTTGGTACCAGACCTGATGTAAACCTTGCCGTAAGTTTGGTAGGAAGGTACCAAAGTAATCCCGCAAGGAACACCGGACAGCGGTCAAGAATATCCTAAAGTACCGAAAAGGACAAAGGACATGTTTCGCTTATGGAGGTGACGAAGAGCTCGTCAGAAGGGTTATGTCGATGCTAGCTTCGACACAGATCCGGATGACTCTAAGTCACAAACCGGATACGTGTATATGTTGAATGGTGGAGCGATGGTAGATGCGGTACCAAGCAGAAGCGTCGTGGCGGGATCTACATGTGAAGCGGAGTACATGGCAGCCTCGGAGGCAGCAAGATGAAGCAATTTGGGCGAAGGAGTTCATCACCGACCTAGGAGTCATACCCAATGCGTCGGGCCGATCAAACTCTTCTGTGACAACACCGGAGCTATTGCACTTGCCAAGGAGCCTGTGTTTCACAAGAAGACCAGGCACATCAAGTTGCCGCTTCAACTCCATCCGTGAAAATGTTCAAGATGGAGACATAGAAATTTGCAAAGTGCATACGGATCTGAATGTCGCAGATCCGTTGACTAAACCTCTTCCAAGGGCAAAACATGATCAACACCGTAACTCTATGGGTGTTCGATTCATCACAATGTAACTAGATTATTGACTCTAGTGCAAGTGGGAGACTGTTGGAAATATGCCCTAGAGGCAATAATAAAAGCATTATTATTATATTTCCTTGTTCGTGATAATTGTCTTTTATTCATGCTATAATTGTATTATCCGGAAATCGTAATACACGTGTGAATACATAGACCACAATACGTCCCTAGTAAGCCTCTAGTTGACTAGCTCGTTGGTCAACAGATAGTCATGGTTTCGACTATGGACATCGATGTCATTGACAACGGGATCACGTCATTAGGAGAATGACGTGATGGACAAGACCCAATCCTAAGCATAGCACAAGATCGTGTAGTTGGTTTTGCTAGAGCTTTTTCAATGTCAAGTATCTCTTCCTTAGACCATGAGATCGTGTAACTCCCGGATACCGTAGGAGTGCTTTGGGTGTACCAAACGTCACAATGTAACTGGGTGACTATAAAGGTGCACTACAGGTATCTCTGAAAGTGTCTGTTGGGTTGACACGGATCGAGACTGGGATTTGTCACTCCGTATGACGGAGAGGTATCTCTCGCCCACTCGATAATGCATCATCATAATGAGCTCAAAGTGACCAAGTGTTTGGTCACGAGATCATGCATTACGGTACGAGTAAAGTTACTTGCCGGTAACGAGACTGAATGAGGTATTGGGATACCGACAATCGAGTCTCGGGCATGTAACGTACCGATTGACAAAGGGAATAGTATACGGGTTGCTTGAATCCTCGACATCGTGGGTTCATCCGATGACATCATCGAGGAGCATGTGGGAGCCAACATGGGTATCCAGATCCCGCTGTTGGTTATTGACCTGAGAGCCGTCTCGGTCATGTCTGCGTGTCTCCCGAACCCGTAGGGTCTACACACTTAAGGTTCGGTGACGCTAGGGTTATTAGGAAGACTTGTATGTGATTACCGAATGTTATTCGGAGTCCCAGATGAGATCCCGGACGTCACGAGGAGTTCCGTAAGGGTCCGGAGGTAAAGATTTATATATGGGAAGTTGTCAAACGGACACCGGAAAGTTTCGGGGCGTCTGTATTGTACTGGGGCCACCCAAGGGTTCCGGAGGTCCATCGGAGGGGCCACCTCCCGGGGCCACATGGGCTGCATGGGGATAGCAGCCAGCCTCGGTGGGCTGGGTGCGCCCCTTGGGCCCATGCGCCTAGGGTTTGGGGAACACTTAAGGGGGCGCCTTGCTTGGGGGCAAGCCACCCTCTCGGTCGCCGCCTCTAGATTCCCATCTAGAGGGCCGCCCCTGCCCCTTCCCCTATAAATAGAGGGGTGAGGGAGGCAGCCGCACCCAAGCCAAGGCGCAGCCCTCCCTCCCCAACACCTCTCCTCCTCCAGACGTGCTTGGCGAAGCCTGCCGAGATCTTCTGCACCAACAACACCACGCCGTCAGGCTGCCGTTGGAGCTGTCTTCCTCAACCTCTCCTTCCTCCTTGTTGGATCAAGACGGAGGAGACGCCGTCTGCATCGTATGTGTGTTGAACACGGAGGTGCTGTCTGCTCAGCACTTGGTCATCGGTGATCCGAATCACGCCGAGTACGACTCCATCATCACCGCTCCCTTGAACGCTTCCGCACTCGATCTACAAGTGGTATGTAGATGCAAACTCACTCCCTCGACTCGTTGCTTAGATGAACTCATAGATGGATCTTGGTGAAACCGTAGGAAAAATTTTAATTTTCTGCAACGTTCCCCAACACCAATCCCTAGTTCTTGAGCCCCAAATCTTGTTGTGTTCATCCAAGATTAAGAAATCTTGATGTATGAGATCCTCTAGTGTTGTCTAGAGAAGAACTTGTTGTATCCCACATTTGATAATAGTGGAAGAGGAATTGGGTGGCTTCGGCCCGTGGTTTTCCCCCTCAAGTTGAGGGGTTTTCCACGTAAAAATCTGGTGTCTCTTTGTTGATGCTTGATGTTGTCAGGAAAACTTACTCCTACCACAAGACACTAGGGCAAGAGTGTCTTGTCTCGCTGAGTAACATTTTACGCCTCCATATATGTCTTGCATATGTTTCCTTCCGTGCTAAGCAACGATCCTTGAATTAGTACAGGATGTGGTGCTGAGATTACTTGTTTCCGCAGCTTTTTAACCACAAGTGTATTTGTTCCGCTAATTCCCAACAGAGTGGTATCGAGCCTTGGTTGCTTAGAAGGTTGCAAAACCCGCTTGCTTGATTCTTTGGAAGTGCTGCTCACAATGGCTTTGGAAGAAAGCGCTACTACAAGTGGCATGATAAAACTTGATTCTTCCAATTACTCATTATGGAAGCCCATGATGGAAGACATCCTTTATTGCAAGGATTTGTATGAGCCAATTGTGAAAGACAAGATACCCACAGTGTCACGGAAGAAGAATGGAGAGTGTTGCATAGAAAGGCAAGAGGTATGATTCGGTTGTACATCAAACACAATATTTTCCACCATGTTGCAAATGACACAAATGCTTATGAGATGTGGCGAAGTTGGAGTCTATGTATGAGAGGAAGACATCAATGAACAAGGCCTCGGTGATCAAAAGACTTGCAAAGCTTGAGTAATCGAGATGGCTCAAGTGTGATTGAGCACTTAAATGTCTTCCAATGCCATATAAATCAACTTTCAGCCATGAAGATCAACTTTGAGGATGAGGTGCAAGCATTGTTGTCTTGAGTTCCATGCCCGATAGTTGGAACACGCTTGTTGTGTCACTTAGCAATTCAGCTCCGGATGGGAAGCTGACTTTGGAGATGGTGAAGAACAAGATTATCTGAATGAAGAAGCCAGAAAGAAGGAAAAGGGTGATGCCTCTTATTCTGATGCGTATGTGGCTGAAACCCATGGGAAGAATGAGAACCGTGGATGCAGCAATACAAGATTTCAGCAAGGCAAAATCAAATCCGGGAGGAGATCAAAGTCAAAACAGAGAAAAGATATCACTTGCTTTCATTGTGGCAATCCGGGACACATAAAGAGCGAGTGCAGGAAGTACAAAAGAGAGCTTGTAGAGGGGAAATTCACAAAGAAAACCGAGCAAAAGGCTGAGAACAGTTCAGCCATGACTGCAACAGATGAGGACTATCTAGTCATTGAAGATGAAGATTGCTACAAAGGTTGTTCGTGATGATGCCATGAGTTGGGTTGTGGATTCAAAGGCCCTTCCACATCACATCACACAAGGAGTATTTCACATCTTACACTAGTGGTGTCACCGGCCAAGTGAGGATGGGAAATAGTGGTTCGTCGACAATTGTTGGCAAGGGTTCTATATGCATTGAAACAAACACAGGTTGCGATTGGTGCTCGATGATGTGAGGCATGTTCCTACATAAGGCTGAATTTGTTATCGATGGGCAAGCTTGATGATATCAAACATCCTAGTTATTTTGGTGAAGGAAAATGGAAGCTCACCAAAGGCTCTTTGATTGTGGCTCGAGGAAGTAAGCAAGGTAATCTCTATGTGACTAAAACCAAGTTGTGCAATGAGGTGTTGAATGTTCTTTGAAAAAGACACTTGGTTGAATTGTGGCACAAGAGGCTTGGGCATATGAGTGAGAAGGGCATGCACGCTCTTGCTCGCATGGAGTACCTCCACGAGTTGAAAGGTATATCCTTGAAACCCTGTGCACATTGTTTTGCTGGCAAACAACACAGGGCTGCATTTCGTACACTCCCTCCACATCGTGCAGATAATGTTCTTGATATTGTCCACACTGACGTTTGCTCCATGACTGAAAAATCTCATGGTGGAGCATTATACTTTGTGACTTTTATTGATGACCATTCCAGAAAGATTTTTGTGTATGTGCTGAAACACAAATACCAACGTTTGAAGCCTTCAAGGAGTTCCATGCCAAAGTTGAAAGAGAAACAGGCAGGAAATTGAAGTGCGTGAGATCGCATAATGGTGGTGAATACAGAGGTCCTTTTGAAAGGTATTGCAGAAATGTTGGCATCGGGCTTGAGAAGAGTCCACCAAAGACACCCCACTCAATGGCCTTTGCAGAGAGAATGAACAGGACACTCACAGAGAGGGTCACAACTATGCTCTCTCATGCTCATTTACCTAATTCATTTTCGGCTGAAGCATTGATGAATGCTATGTATGTGGTTAACCTATCTCCCTCAGTTCCTCTTGCAGGTGATATTCCTCAGAGAGTTTGGTCAGGGAAGGAGGTATCATACAAGCACTTGAAGGTCTTTGGTTGCAGGGCATTTGTACGTGTTCCATGGGATGAGAGATCCAAGCTTGATAGCAAGACAAAACAGTGCATTTACCTCAGCCAACCAAGTGAAGAGTTTGGCTACAGGTTGTGGGACCCAGCCAATAGAAAGATTGTGAGAAGCAGATATGTGGTGTTCATTGAAGATGAAACAATAAAAGATATTGGGAAACCAGAGAAGACAATGACCAAAGACACCTCAAAGTTGATATGGATCCAATCCGTCCTCCTCTCGTGCATGACAATCATGGGGGAGATGATGACACTGAAGACAGTGGAGATGCAACTGATCAAGGCAGTACAAGTCAAAGTGGCGAGCAGCCATCAAGTGATGATGATGAAGTTGGTAATGATGATGCCAACGAAAATCCACCGATTCACCACCAAAGGCAAAGAAAGAAAGAAGAAGTGAAAGAGGACACATTCCTTCTTCTAAATATCCACCACATCAATATGTGTTGATGACAGATGCAGTGAGCCCTCATGCTATGAGGAGGCGATGTCCGATGAGAACAAAGAAGAATGGTCGGAAGCCATGCAGGATGAGATGAATTCCTGTATGAGAATGATACCTTTGAGTTGGTGAAGCGCCAAAGGGCAAGAAAGCACTCAAGAACAAGTGGGTGTACAGAGTGAAGATCGAAGAAAACACCTCACATCCAAGGTACAAGGCCAAATTGGTTGTGAAAGGATTCAGCCGTAAAAGGGCATTGATTATAGTGAGATATTCTCTCCAGTGGTCAAGATGTCTTCGATCCGAGTTGTGCTTGGCATGGCTGCCACCATGGACTTGGAAATTGAACAACTTGATGTGAAGATAGCTTTCTTACATGGTGACCTAGAGGAGGAGATATACATGGAGCAGCCAGAGGGATTCATGGTTGCAGGCAAGGAGCACTTAGTTTGCAAATTGAAGAAGAGCTTGTATGGCTTGAAGCAAGCTCCTCGGCAGTGGTACAAGAAGTTTGAGTCTTTTATGACTGGGCTTGGTTACCATAAAGCACAACTTGACCATTGTGTCTTTATGAAGAGGTACGCCGAGGGTGACTTCATTATTCTCTTGTTGTATGTTGATGATATGCTGATTGTTTAATATCACAAAGAGGATTGCTCTCCTCAAGAAGGCATTGAGTAAATCATTTGCCATGAAGGATTTAGGACCAGCTAAGCAAATACTTGGCATGAAGATCTCCCGTGATAGATCAAAGAAGCTGCTTTGGCTCTCACAGAAAGATACATTGAGAAGGTACTTGAAAGGTTCAATATGAAAGATGCAAAATCTGTTATCTCTCCACTTGCAGGCCATCACAAACTGAATTAAAAACAATGTCCTACAATCAAGAAGGAGGAAGAAGAAATGAGGAAAGTACCTTACAAATCTGCTGTGGGCAGTTTGATGTATGCCATGGTATGCACTAGGCCTGACATTGCCTATGCAGTTGGAGTTGTTAGCGGTTCATGACAAATCCAGTAAAGCTCACCGGGAAGCGGTGAAGTGGATTCTCAGTATCTCAAGGGTACTTCTACATCTTGTCTATGCTTTGTAAATGGTGATCCTGTATTGCAGGGCTATACAGATGTAGATTATGCAGGTGACAAGGATCGTAGGAAGTCCACATCTAGATACCTGATGACTTATGCAGGGGGAGCAGTGTCATGGCAATCAGGATTGCAGAAATGTGTCTCTACATCAACTATAGAAGCTGAGTACATTGCAGCAGTTGATGCTGGCAAGGAGGTTTTGTGGATGAAGAACTTCTTGCAAGAGCTCGACATGAAGCAAGAGAAGTATGTTCTGTTTTGTGACAGTCAGAGTGCTATTCATCTTGCCAAGAATTCAAGCTATCACTCTCGAACCAAGCACATTGATGTGAGGTACCATTGGATTCGAGATGTTGTGAGTTCCAAGTTGCTGAAACTTGAGAAAATCCATACCGACGACAATGGTTCAGATATGATGACCAAGATATAAAGCTACAAGCATGTTGCAAGGTAGCGGGCATGGCGGTGCCCCCCTCATGAGTCAGAGGGGGAGATTTGTTGGGATATCCTCCTCATGTGGGCTGTGAGGAGATGATCATTTGAGGCCTTTTAGGCAGCCCAAAGAGGTGCATAAGCCCACTACTCATTAGGGTTATGACCTAGGGTCATTTTGGACTTTGCACATGTGTGGATGGGGATGCTTTACCCTCCTTCCAGCAGCCACCAAAGAAGTGTGACGAAAATTAGTTCATCCTCCAAGAGAGAAGAAGAGAGAAAAACCAAGAGAGTAAGGGAAGAAGAGGAAGATTGAAGGAAGAAGGAAAGGGAGCTCCTCCCCAAGGTTGTGATGGTCTAGATCCACTACCTTGTCTCCTTCAAACTTCAGTTCCACCATCTTTGGTGAGATTGTTCCAATCCCTAGTTCTTGAGCCCCAAATCTTGTTGTGTTCATCCAAGATTCAGAAATCTTGATGTATGAGATCCTCTAGTGCTGTTTAGAAAAGAACTTGTTGTATCCCACATTTGATAATAGTGGAAGAGGATTTGGGTGGCTTCGGCCCGTGGTTTTTCCCCTCAAGTTGAGGGGTTTTCCACGTAAAAATTTGGTGTCTCTTTGTTGATGCTTGATGCTGTCAAGAAAACTTATTCCTACCACAAGACACTAGGCTGAGGAGTGTCTTGTCTGCTGAGTAACATTTTCTGCCTCCATATATGCTGCTGCATATGTTTCCTTCCGTGCTAAGCAACGATCCTTGAATTAGTACAGGATGTGGTGCTTAGATTACTTGTTTCCGCTGAAGTTTTCAGTTAACCACAAGTGTATTTGTGTGCTAATTCCCAACAGAGATTCATAGCAGTAACAACGAGGTACCTCCCTCATATTTCTAGTATTGACACATGAAAGGACATGTGGTGCCCCCATGTGTGGTTTTGGTAATTGATGACATTCTCTATGGACTAATGGTTGCATTGAGTTATATTTGAAGGATTTGTCCATAGGCATTTCTTGAAGTCCATGTGTTGGTTTCAAGGAGTTTATGTGTTGACCAAGGTGCTATTAAGGAATTATCCAAAGATTGGTCATGTGAGTGTTGAGCTTATTGCAAGCATGTCTTGAAGAAGAAGATTGTGTGATCATTCATGTTTACCTTCAAGACATCATCCAAACGAAGAGAGTTGGAAAGATTCAAGGTTGATCAAGACTAAGTCAAGAGTGAATCAATTTGATCAACTCACAAAGCGTAGAAGATGTACCGAGAGGGATCAAGTGATCCCATGGTATGGTAAGCATTATCCATTGCACTTTGTGTACTAACCCATGGTCTATGTGAGAGTCTATGTGGGGTTAGGTACGTGTCCATGGGCTTGCGCCAAGAGGAAGATATCATACAACCCATGGAAAGGATGACATCAAGTGGTGATCGTCATCAAGATTGCCGTGTGCAAGTTCAAGTGGAGCATCACGAAGAGATCAAGTGCTTGAAGCTTGCCATCCATTGTGGTGTCAATGGACTTGTGAAGATGTGTCAAGAGTGGCTCACCCATAGTGGAGTATGGGGAGCAATCATCTAGTCTCCATCGACATAACGCAATCAAGAAAGGTGGTCCATCTTGAGGAGGACAAGATCGTCATCATCTAGCTCAAGTGGATCATGTGCAAGGCAAAGGTTTGCCCTTGATAGGTTTTCTATTTTACCGGTCTCATGGTGGTAGTTGGGAGACCGGGTTATAGGATCGATAGCCCGTACTATCAAGGGGGCTCTCAAGTGAGTAGCTTGATCGTATCGCTCGTCCGAGAGCTCAAACCATTGCATCCTTGCATCATGTTTCTTGGTTCTTGTTTGGTTCTCTTTGTGAGTCTTAGAGCTTATGGTCATCTTTATGACAAGCTTGAGTTCATCGAAAACGGAGTTTGCATGCGTCTTCTATGATGTTTTCGGTGTTGGAGGTTTTACCGGTCTTTTTCGAGGAAGGGTTCTCACCATTTTCTTTTGGGCCTTTTCTCATTTGCTTATTATTGGTATTTCTCTCAAGATTGTGTTAGCCCTTGTCTCTAGCTTTCCAACAAACTTGGTTTCACGAATTCGTAGTCCCAATGCAGAAGTTATGGTAGTTTTGGTGTTACGAAAAGGCTGCAATGGTACTACCGCGAATTGGAGCGGATGTAATTTTTACTACCGCTTCAGAGCGGTACTACAGCTCCTACAGCGGTAGTACCGCTCCGGACCAAAAACTTCGTCCCAAGTCCTGCGGAGGTAGGTACGGAAGTATTTTTTTGTACCGCAAGCAGTAGTACCGCGATCCCTAGCGGTAGTAGTGAGGACGAGCGGTAGTACCGCCTCTGCGGGTTGTGAGCATAACGGTTGGATTTCCCCACCTAAAAAAGGGGTCTTCTTCCCAATGAACCTTATCCTTTGAGCTCGTGTTCTTCCCCCATTGTTGACCTTCTTCGAGCTTGCTAACTCTCAATCCCTCCATGGATTCTTGCTAGTTTTTTAGGGAAAGAGAGAGGAGATCTAGATCCACATTTCCACCAATCACTTTCTCCTCTAAGTGAGGGGAACCCCTTGGATCTAGATCTTGGAGTTCTTTGTGTTCTTCTTTCGTTCTTCCTCTCATTTTCCTCCCAAGCATTAGTTGCTTTGGTGGGATTTGGGAGAGAAGGACTTGGGCACTCCGTGTTCCCTTGCCATTGCATTTGGTGCATCGGTTTCAGTTCTCCACGGTGATACGTGGAAGTGAAGTTTGAGAAGCTTATTACTCTTGGGTGTTTGGGCACCCTAGAGCTTGTTCCTCTTGGGTGCCTTGGCGCCCTAGACGGTTGGTGGTGTTTGGAGCTCAATCATTGTAGTGTAAAGCTCCAGGCAAGCGTCGAGGTCTCCAACTAGGTTGTGGAGATCGCCCCGAGCAATTTGACGGCACCGTGACCGCCCCAAGGGTTGCCAAAGTGTACGGTTCGGTGACCGCCCCCAAGGGTTGCCATTTGTACGGGTTCGGTGACCGCCCTCAAGGGCCCTTTAGTGGAATCACGGCATCTTGCATTGTGCGAGGGCGTGAGGAGATTACGGTGGCCCTAGTGGCTTCTTGGGGAGCATTGTGCCTCCACACCGCTCCAAACGGAGATTAGCATCCGCAAGGGTGTGAACTTCGGGATACATCGTCGTCTCCGCGTGCCTCGATTATGTCTTACCCGAGCCCTTTACTTATGCACTTTAATTTGTGATAGCCATATTGTTCTTTGTCATATATCTTGCTATCACATAGTTGATTATCTTGCTTAGCATAAGTTGTTGGTGTGCATAGGTGAGCCTAGTTGTTTTAGGTTTTGTGCTTGACAAATTAACCGCTAGGTTTTTTCCGCATTTGTTCAAGCCTAAACCGTAATTATTTTAAAGCGCCTATTCACCCCCTCTAGGCGACATCCACGATCTTTCAATTGGTATCGAGCCTCGCCTCTCTTTGTTATGCTTAACCGCCTAGAGAGTAAAGATGTCGACTAGGGATTAGGATTCTCGACACTCTTAGTTTCGATGGCACAAATTTTGATGTTTGGGTAATTCGCATGCTTAATCTCTTTAGGGTCATGTACCCAAATTTAGAGCGAATTGTAGATATGGGTTTTCTCCTCCAAAGGATCCCCAAAGATTATCTTTAGAGGATGAGAAAACTCTTATCTCAATGCTCAAGCTTCTAATGTGTTTTTCGATGTTTTGAGCAATGTAGTTATATTTCAACTCATGCCATTCCGGGATGCTCATGAGTTGTGGACAAAGCTTCAAGATAAATATGGCGTGTCCAAGATTTGTAGGGATGATTGTTCTCCCTCCACCTCCGGCCGTATAGTCTTCTCAACTTCTTCTACTTCACCTACATGTGGTTTGCCACAAGGTAATGATATGGTGAGTAGTGTCGGTCATTGCAATGATGATAGTGTGCTTTTGTGGATGATTCTTCATCACTATATTATTGCAAAGATTCGCCTTTGGGCCTTAGCACTTCGAAAGCACTCCAATTGTTTCACTTGCTTGTCTTGATAGTCCTTGCATATCATGTAGAAATTGCTTGACTAAATCTCATGATGATATGCTTGCTATATCTTGTTGCCATGATAAAATGCATGTATTTCCTCGAGTTGTTGTGCTAACAATGTAGATGAAACCCAACACTCCATGGAACAAGATGTGGTCTTGAATGGTGCTTCAAGGATCCTATATCATCATCTACTGCATTTTGCCTTATGGCCAAGGCTTCAAAGGTATCTCCCACTTTGAATCCCAATATATCTTGTGATGATATTGATGATGGCAAGAGTGATGATGATGTTGATTATGATGAAGAGAGTGATGATGTTGCCTCCTTAAAAATTAAGGGGAAATGATTTTTAAAGCTCTTCTTAAGAATAAAATTGCTTGTTCCAACTTCATGGAAATCATGTCTATTGCTATTGAGGGCAAGAAATATATTAATGAGTTGGAATCTCGTCTTGAGGAGCATGAGGTCACCATTGATCAAATGGAAGGTCATGAGCGTGATTACGCTTAATGAGATTGCGGACCTCTCTCAAGCTCTTGAACTTGAACAAACCACCAAGGAATCTCTTGAGGATACTTTTGCTCTAGAATTATCTAGAGTGAGGGAATCTCGTGATAGAGCTCTTGACGTCAATGATTTTGAAACTAAAAATGAGGAGCTTGAAGTTGTGCATGCTAAACTCCTTGAGGACTTTGAGCACCTCGAAAATGGCTCAAGGGTCATTAAGAGTGAGCTCATCAAACTCACCGAGTCTCATGCTCAACTTAAAGCTTCATATTCAAAAGAGCTTGCCAAGTTTTCTTCTCCTCTTGTTGCTAATGATGATGCTTGTGCTACTAACTCTATCTCTTGTGAAGCATCCATATTGAAGGAGAATGTTGAGCTAAGGGCTCAACTTGAGTTGTTATCTAGCAATTATGGGATGTTGGAAGAAAATCATGTAAGGCTCACAAGCTCTCATGATGATCTTCTAGTATCCCATAATGTGCTAAAGATAGCTCATGAGGCCATGCTTGCTAAGGTAACATCTAGTGAGCCTCATGTGGTTACTAGCACTACTTCTAGTCAAAATGCTATATTGATATGTGCTAGTCCTTGTAATTCATCTACTCACAATGTTGGTACATCTTGTGATGAATTGCTTTCCTTGCCTTGTTGCTCTAACAATGAAGCTTATACTTCCTCTAGTACTTGCATTGAGACTAACCATGTAGAGGAAATCAAAGAGCTCAAGGCCCAAGTCACTTCTTTGAAGAAAGACTTGGAAAAGAGTCATGAAGGGAAATCCACACTCAACAATATCTTGAGTGTGCAAAAATCCCCCAATGACAAAGGTGGACTTGGATTCAACTCCAATAAGAAGAAGAAGTCCAAGATGAACAGAAAGAAGGGCCAAGATCAAGTCAAGAAATCGGCCAACATTGTTTGCTTCAAGTGCAAAGTAGAAGGGCATCATGTTAGATCTTGCCCATTGAAGAAGAAGGCCATTAGTGTCAAGCAACAAGGGAAGAGGGCACAAGTTCAATCTCATGCTCAACCTCAAGTTGAAGAGAGGCCACTTCCCAAGAAGACTCAAGTTAATGCTTCTCTTGTTGAGAAATCAATTGAGAAGAAAGTGAAGAGTAGACGTTGCTACTTATGTCGTGAGAAAGGCCACGCCGCTTCTTCATGCACTAGTGGTAACTTATCCAACCCAATTATTATTGATGATGTCTATTCTCTTGGGAAGGATAAGTTTGGCAATGTGTTTGCCAAGTTTGTTGGTACTCAAAGTGGTGTCAAGAAAAGAACCATTTGGGTGGCCAAGCCTATTGTGACTAACCTCTTAGGACCCAACTTGGTTGGGGACCAACTAGCTCAAACTTGATCAATAGGTGTTGTTGGAGGTCATTGGAGACTTGGCTACATTATGAAGATTTAAGGGCCCTCATCATTCATATTGTGTCAAGCCAAGTCATTCGGATTATCTTTCTATCATATATCCAATGTTCCTCCTTGCGGTAACTCGTGCTTAAATTGCTTACATTAAAAGTTACTTGTCCCTTAGCATGTTGTGGTTTTGTATCTTGCATGTGCTTGTATATGTTGTGCTTCAAAATTGCTTATCTTGAGAAATCAAGTATGTGCATGTTGGTTTGCACATCATGTACATGTGTGTTGTGTGTTGAGCCTTTTGCATCTTGTTTATTTCTTAGTTGGCTCTTGTGAGAGATTAATGGAATATCCCATTATGGGGGAGTGATGTGCTTTGTGCACCTCACAATCCTATAAATGTGTGTACATGAGTAATACCATCTAGTATTGATATTTCAAGATTATCTAGTCTCTAGGTGGTATATCTCTCATGAGAAATTCAAATTCTAAATTTTCCATTAATTATCTCTTGTTGGATCCTTTTAATTGCCTCTTGTCTATCTTTTATTTGGTATCACATTATGGGGAGTAATATGCTATGTGTGTATTACTAGCCTAGAAAATGTGTACATTTGAGATATTGTCACCTAGAATTGATATTGTAAATTATCTTGTTCCTAGGTGGCATGATAGCTCTACAAGTTGCAATTTGCTTGTGTTTGTTGTGAAGATGATGTTGGATATCCTTGTTATCTACCACCGGAATTATTTCCATATACTTTTTGTCTTTTGACAATTGGTAGTCACTTATGTGTGGTAGAATTTATTGATCATCTTTACATTGGCTTTTGTTTTTATTTGCCTTTCCTCTTGCCAAGTTTGTGTCAACTCCCTTTGTCTTACCTACCACTTGTGGATCTTGTTTATTTCTTGTTCTTGTCTAGTGTTTTCTAGATATAGTGAAAGTGGTGATCCCACCTTGTGCATTTTGTATTCAAATGCAAATCCTATGTAATGCACAACTCGTCGGGGAGCTATCCTATTTTCTCTAAAACGCTCATCTTGTGATCCTTATCAAGTGTGTGTTTGTGGAAGGCAAGCCATTTCTTTTTGGTACCTTGTGCCATCATGAAACTTTGTAGAGGGCTTGGTTTGTTTGGAACCATTCTCTCTTTGGGAGTTTGACATCCTTCATTTCGTGTGTATCAATGGATATCTCATTCCTTGATGTATCTTTAATGATATCTTCCAAGTGATAATTTATCTATTTGGTATCCTTTTTCTTTGCATTTCGCTTTTCATTTGGTTTCGGTTCTTGAAAGTTTTGAGCATGCATGTTTACTTCATGTATTTTATTTGGCATGCTTTCTTTCTTTGACCCAATATATAGGGAAACTCCACCAAGTCTCAAATTGGATGAGAGGTGCATGAAATTCATTTTCATATCTATATGCACCTATTTATGTGGAGTTTGTCCTATGTATATTGGTGTTTCTAACTCTTGGTCCCAATGAGTTTGGGCACCGCTTAGTTTGTCTTGTTCTCCTAGGAACATTTGGAGGTGCATTGGATGTCGGACTCACTGCAAGGAAGGTGTTTCCACCATGTGCTTATTGGAGTCAAGCTAGGATCATCAATGAACCACCATCTACCTTCAATTGGTATCTACTAGATCCTTCCAATGGTATCTCGCAACAAGTATCATCATCTACTTCATGCACACATTTCTTGCATCAACCTTGTGTAGGTTGTATCATGGCATGTAATTCATTCTTTCTTGTGATACTTGTTTCCTTCCTCAAAGCATCCCAACAATGATCTCATGTTGCTAGTTGTGATGCCTTTGATAGTTGTGTGGTAGGAGTTCATTTATATACAATAAGACCAAATCTAGCCATGTGCTATGCTTCCAAGCAAATATCTTATTGGTATATGTATGACTTCCTTTTGGATATCTTATTCCTTCGTGTTGTAACATGTCGGGTGTACATCCTTCTTTGTAGACATATATCATCATGATTTCGTCTACCTAGAACCTTATACATCTGAGAGAAATTACATCTCTAGATGATACCCTTTCTTCTGGCCCACCTTGTCTTTCTTATGTTATTTCTTTGGTGGCTCCGTGAAAGCTTTTGTCTTGAGTGCGGGTCTTATCTCGTTGCATCTTGATGCACTCTTGTGTGTCAAGATTATTTTCCTCTTGCTTATCTTTACGAGGCTTGCCATCTTAATTGGTATCCCTCGTCTTGATGAGGCTTTCATCTTCTATCTTCACCATGGGTTGTCACAAGCATAGGTTCTTTATATGCTTATTAGTAAGCTTGTGAACCCATTTGCTAGTTGTGTGTGGGAATTATAGGCCTTGCACCGTGTGCCTCATTCTTTCAAGACTTTATTGATGCTTTATGCTCATCCGTACATTAGTCTTCTCAAGTGCATTGCCTTGACTCACACCCATCTTTTGGTTGAGCCCATTCTCAAGTTGCCTCTTTTACTTGTTGCTCAACCATGTGCTTGTTGCAAGCGCTAGGCTTAGTTTCCTATATGCTCTCTTGCACTTGTTGTTAGTTTCATTGACTTTGGGGGAGCTATGATCCTATTTTGTGCACTTTGTATCCAAATACAAAAATTCTTGATGTGCACAAATCATGGGGAGCTTCTCTAGTTTCTTTAGAAAAATCCTCTGCTCATATCATAATATCTTTTTCATGTGGCTCATAGGATCTTTGGTCTAGTTGGTTCAGTTGATATCTTTTGATAGCTTGCTTCAATTGGTATCTTTTGATTGCCTGATTGCTTGTTTCTCTCTTTGTTATGTCTTTGTGGCATATCATTCTTTTGCAATCTTGGTGCCTCAATATAGTTGGTCTTCCTCCAAGTATTACCTTTGGATATGTGTATGGCATTCCACTCTCTTGTTGAGAAATACACAACTTTTGGAGGAACACCTTTTATATTGGGCTTCTTAGCTTTTCGCCCATTTTGGCAATCTATGCCAATGGGGGAGAAGTTTCAGAGAGTTTTGTGGAGAAGTCTTGAGTTTTCTCCTTGCTTTGGTTTTGTTCCTAAGCATTTGCATCTCATACGCATGCATTATTGGTTGTTGCATTGCATGGTGATGCATAATTCCTTATATAAACTCTCTTGAAAGTGATTGTCATCAATTACCAAAATGGGGAGATTGAACGGACATGCGGTGCCCCCATGTGTGGTTTTGGTAATTGATGACATTCTCTATGGACTAATGGTTGCATTGAGTTATATTTGAAGGATTTGTCCATAGGCATTTCTTGAAGTCCATGTGTTGGTTTCAAGGAGTTTATGTGTTGACCAAGGTGCTATTAAGGAATTATCCAAAGATTGGTCATGTGAGTGTTGAGCTTATTGCAAGCATGTCTTGAAGAAGAAGATTGTGTCATCATTCATGTTTACCTTCAAGACATCATCCAAACGAAGAGAGTTGGAAAGATTCAAGGTTGATCAAGACTAAGTCAAGAGTGAATCAAGTTGATCAACTCACAAAGCGTAGAAGATGTACCGAGAGGGATCAAGTGATCCCATGGTATGGTAAGCATTATCCATTGCACTTTGTGTACTAACCCATGGTCTATGTGAGAGTCTATGTGGGGTTAGGTACGTGTCCATGGGCTTGCGCCAAGAGGAAGATATCATACAACCCATGGAAAGGATGACATCAAGTGGTGATCGTCATCAAGATTGCCGTGTGCAAGTTCAAGTGGAGCATCACGAAGAGATCAAGTGCTTGAAGCTTGCCATCCATTGTGGTGTCAATGGACTTGTGAAGATGTGTCAAGAGTGGCTCACCCATAGTGGAGTATGGGGAGCAATCATCTAGTCTCCATCGACCCAACGCAATCAAGAAAGGTGGTCCATCTTGAGGAGGACAAGATCGTCATCATCTAGCTCAAGTGGATCATGTGCAAGGCAAAGGTTTGCCCTTGATAGGTTTTCTATTTTACCGGTCTCATGGTGGTAGTTGGGAGACCGGGTTATAGGATCGATACCCGTACTATCAAGGGGGCTCTCAAGTGAGTAGCTTGATCGTATCGCTCGTCGAGAGCTCAAACCATTGCATCCTTGCATCATGTTTCTTGGTTCTTGTTTGGTTCTCTTTGTGAGTCTTAGAGCTTATGGTCATCTTTATGACAAGCTTGAGTTCATCGAAAACGGAGTTTGCATGCGTCTTCTATGATGTTTTCGGTGTTGGAGGTTTTACCGGTCTTTTTCGAGGAAGGGTTCTCACCATTTTCTTTTGGGCCTTTTCTCATTTGCTTATTATTGGTATTTCTCTCAAGATCCACATTTCCACCAATCACTTTCTCCTCTAAGTGAGGGGAACCCCTTGGATCTAGATCTTGGAGTTCTTTGTGTTCTTCTTTCGTTCTTCCTCTCATTTTCCTCCCAAGCATTAGTTGCTTTGGTGGGATTTGGGAGAGAAGGACTTGGGCACTCTGTGTTCCCTTGCCATTGCATTTGGTGCATCGGTTTGAGTTCTCCACGGTGATACGTGGAAGTGAAGTTTGAGAAGCTTATTACTCTTGGGTGTTTGGGCACCCTAGAGCTTGTTCCTCTTGGGTGCCTTGGCGCCCTAGACGGTTGGTGGTGTTCGAGCTCAATCATTGTGGTGTAAAGCTCCGCAAGCGTCGGGTCTACAATTAGGTTGTGGAGATCGCCTCGAGCAATTTGAGTCTGCAGTGACCGCCCCAAGGGTTGCCAAAGTGTACGGTTCGGTGACCGCCCCAAGGGTTGCCATTTGTACGGGTTCGGTGACCGCCTCAAGGGTCCCTTAGTGGAATCACGGCATCTTGCATCAGGCGAGGGCGTGAGGAGATTACGGTGGCCCTAGTGGCTTCTTGGGGAGCATTGTGCCTCCACACCGCTCCAAACGGAGATTAGCATCCGCAAGGGTGTGAACTTCGGGATACATCGTCGTCTCCGCGTGCCTCGGTTATCTCTTACCCGAGCCCTTTACTTATGCACTTTAATTTGTGATAGACATATTGTTCTTTGTCATATATCTTGCTATCACATAGTTGATTTCTTGCTTAGCATAAGTTGTTGGTGTGCATAGGTGAGTCTAGTTGTTTTAGGTTATGTGCTTGACAAATTAACCGCTAGGTTTTTTCCGCATTTGTTCAAGCCTAAACCGTAATTATTTTAAAGCGCCTATTCACCCCCCCTCTAGGCGACATCCACGATCTTTCAACACAGCTGAAACTATGGCAATATGCAATGGTCTCTACCTAGCCGGCATGATCGAATGTAACAAGGTGCAGATTGAATCTGATAACAACTTTATGGTGGAATCTATGCAGAACCTTGATGAGTATGCGGGATCAAACGCAGCCACATTAATGGAGTGCACACAACTTGCTCTTGATTTCGCCAACACTGAGTACACACACTGTCTTCATCAAGCAAACGAGTTTGCTCATATCTTAGCAAGTAATTCTTTTAGCAATAGAACTTCCTTGTTCTAGGAATCTAATATCTCGGACTTTATTTCTCATGCTATTGTACACGATCTGGCTGTTATTTGAGGAATAAAGTCTTAATGCTTCCAAAAAAAAAGAGATGGGAGGGAGTAGTTCCTTTTTTTTAGCACAAAATGGTCATCAGTCTGATAAGAACCTTGCTTAACATGACGGCCCATTTTTGGGCCTGGCCTATCTAGTATCAATTGACCGGTGGGGCCCATAAGAAACTGCACGGCCCGTTAAACCTTGGCGGAACCCATCCGTTGCCGTCTTCCTCCGGCGAAAGGAAAGCAGATAAGAGGAGTCTCCCCCATCTCCCCGCTGAGCGAAGCAGCCGAGCAAAACCCTCGTCTTCCCCTAGAACCTTCCGGGCGCATCCACCAGCATCCTCCTCCCAATGGCCCCCTCCTTCCTCGCCGCCGCTGCCTCGCCCTTCCTCCTCCACGGCGCCGCCGGAAGCGCCAGCCGCAGGCCGGTCGCCCCCGGCCGCCGCGCCGCATCCTCCGTGCGCGTGCGCGCCGCCATCAAGTGCGACCCTTCCAAGGTGAACGCCGCCGCGCCACCGTGGAGTCGCGTCTGCTCAACTAATTATTTTACCTACTTATAGGATCTGTGGTTCAGAGGTCTGACGCTCTGCTGATTCTCCTGCTCCTCGTTTTGTCAGGTGGAACCGCAGTCCGACCGGGTGCTCGTCCGTCTCGAGACTATCCCAGAGGTCTCTCCGCTGCGAACCAGTGTCTTTTGGTTTGCCGAATTTACTTTACTTGTTCCCGTTGGTTGCTTGCTGGTTGGTGGTGTGTATTTCCCACCTGCAGTGCTTCTAGATTTCTAGTCGAATGAACAAATGACACCGAAATTGTAAGAAAGCTGTCATAAGTGGTCACGTTTTGAGATAGTGAAACGCTAAATTTGGGCTCCAGCTATATTCTTCACAATTTGTAGTGTTTCCCCACTTCTGAACTTGTTTCAGTTCAGTTAAGCTGGAATTTGGATTGTATATGCACGGAGCTTATAGAAAAAAAATACATAACCTTATGGTGCTATGAAGGTACAAATTAAACCCAGGCAGAGCACGTTCTGGAGTGAGAATCTAAAATATGTCAGGGAATAGTTTGCTGCATTTAATTCCACATGTGATAAAATTCGTGGATAAAAACGTGATACGACCATCGAGTCCTATTCCCTTGGGATACTAAGAAATGATAATTGGATGTTTCGTAATGCTTATACGTACGTGTAAAGAGTTGGACATGCTGTGGATCCAGTAGGCTGGAAAATTCCATTTCTTAGAGAGTAGCACTAAATCAGTATCGCTGTTTGTCTACTTGTCTAGAAGCAATATTTTCTTTGCCTAGGCTATATCACTGCATATTCTGGTGATTTAACGTGCTTTGTATTTTATGTTACGAGTAAAGTTTATAGGAGAAATTTTTTCCACCTCTGGCTGATTGTTCCATGGGAACTGTTTGAACTGCAGAAATCTGCTGGGGGTGTCCTGCTACCAAAATCTGCTGTTAAATTCGAGAGATATTTGATGGGCGAGGTAACATTTTAAATCACTATAAGCTTCTGCTGTAGTAACTTTATCAGGTTGCACTCACAATCTTTCTCTGCTGAGCCAGATTTTATCGGTCGGTGTTGATGTTAGTGAAGTTGAAGCTGGAAAGAAGGTGAGCAGATTATTTCTTATTTTCTCAAGGGACTCCTTTTAATGCCTGCCCAAGCTTTTCACAGACAAAGGAGCACCGAATGCTTGCACGTGAAGCAAGTGTATGCTTGCACATGAAGCAAGTGTATGCCTGCACCTTGTTCCTTGTGCTGTTAATGCACATGAAGCAAGTGTATGCCTGCACCTTGTTCCTTGTGCTGTTAATATTGCATCTATATAATCTTCCCGCAGTGCTGCTTCTGTTGGATTCCGAAAGTATGTTAATGAAAATTGGGAGTTGGGATGTTAGTGTTGCATAAAACGAATAGTGATCATTTTCAGTTTGGGTTGCTTTGCTTTTGCCTGTATTTGCAACACAAGTTATAGATGTGACACACTTCATCTATAAGAAAATGCGCTCCATGTCTAGATAATGCCCTTTAGTGGCCAAAAGTGAGCTAGCGGCCATTGCTGGGCTAGCATAACCAGATTGAAATATAAACAAGGCTTGTTGTCTGAAAAAAACTCTCATGCTAACCTGCAAGGCGCAAACCACCAAGCAATCACACTATATTTTTATGTTCAACACAATATACCGTGAAGAATAGTTGCCTCAAATTAGCTGAAAATGACCTCCATGATCAGTGAGGCCTTCTCAAAGCTCCTACTCCCTCCGTTCCAAATTACTCGTCGCAGAAATGGATGTATCTAGAACTAAAATACATTTAGATACATCCATACCCGCGACAAGTAATTCGGAACGGAGGGAGTACATGAGAAATTCGCTTTCCTTTTATTGACTTGGTGGTGTATGCATATCTTTCTTTAGTTACGCAACTAGCACATGCAAGGTTTGCCTATATTATAGGGCAAGGTGTGTTGAGCCTTCTAGGAAAGAAACTGACATGCATTTTTGTGTGTGTGTATTGAACAGGGATGCTTTGAATGCCAAATGTGTTTATATTTTCTGATCAATATCATGTTAAACTAACTCCGGTTTTGGAGAAATACAGCAGTGCATGTTGTTCTTTTTTGCCGCTTTTATCCTACTCTGAGATGATGTGAAAACAGTATGCTGCATATATCTGATAACACCTCTGCTTGGTTGTTCAATTTTCTGTCTGTTAGTTTATTATGTATCTGATAACAGTATGCTTCCTGCTCTCACACTTGCCACGCGTTACTTACAATTTTCTTCTATCAGCTTCGATGTATATATTCTTTTATACTAATATAAGTATGTAGCACTTGGGATTTTCTGACCATGTTCTGCTTGTGATTGTTGCAGGTTCTCTTCTCGGACATAAACGCTTATGAGGTAAGCTAGTGTCCCCTGTGTAACTGAACCTTTTTTGTGGGTTTGTCATGGTGGCAATGCCTCCTGGTTCATTGTTATGTGACTGTTCATTGTGTTGATGCATTCCTACAGGTGGACCTGGGAACAGAAGAGAAGCACTGCTTCTGCCGAGAGTCGGATCTCTTGGCTGTCGTTGCATGAGCGTACTCTTAAATTCTAGTGTGGTGCACACATGCTCCAAATGCCTTATCTTGCTAGCTTGAACTTTCTTTTGATGATCATGGGTTGAGTGATTGATGAGTTTTAGACACAGGTGCTTCTTTTGTTGCCAAAAGACCAGGGCACGGGGATTTAATTTACTCATACCCATGTGCATTTTCCCTCTAGTAATGGTACCCTGAAACCCTGACCTTAACGCGAATGATATTTGGAATGTGAGACGAGATGCGTTGCTGGTAATACCTTGCATGTGAGTATGAGACCCCGTGCCATGGCTGCACATGAAGCCTTTTTGCTAGCTAAGCTAGCTTGCCATGCAAATTGGCTCATGGATTGACTTGTGACTTGCTAGCCAGATCCGGAAGTTCAGTGGGCTGAGGCATCATCATCGGCACATGACCGTGTGCAGTACAGATGTACTCACCATCTCGTCTGACCTAAGGACTGGAATGTTTTGTTAGCTTTAGGCATGTTGCAAGTCAATTCACGCAGCTAGCCGTATAGAGGACTAGCGAGCCGAGTAAGTTGTGGAAAGAGTGCACCCGGCCGAAAACATGGCAGGCATAACCCGGATGAGCCAAACTTTCGCGGAAAATGAAATTGCTGGATTTCGGCAGGAATCTAGTCACTTACCAGCCACCCCAGCAACCAGCGAAAATCAAATTACAGTGCCGCAAACGACAGCAAGTGGCAAAAAAATTTAAATCACAGTGTTCCAAACGTGGTCTCACATACATCTTAGTTTGTTACAGCTACCTCAGCATCCTATGGAGTATGGATGTGGCTGGTGACCTTGGCACGTTGAACAGCTGAACTGCACAGCACAAACTGATCAAGCATAACTCACCGCAACAAATTGCAGTGACAAATACAGAGAGGCAGGCCTGCCCCTAGACCCTTTGGGATACACATACTGTAAGGGTTTGTTGCATGGGAAAGTCCAGTTCGTGTTCGAATCCGGGCACATGCCCAGCCACCGTTTCACCACATGTTGCACCCGGGGCGCGGAATCCATCGGCGCGCGCATGTAACCATTTGACTCCGCGGAATAGTATAGCCAAGTGCTCCCACCACGCTGTTCCGTTTAATCTATTGAGCCATGTACTACGCCCACCACCAAAGCCCGGGGATTTCAGAGGCGGTGCACATGTTTCTCTGCTTGATTTGATGAACTGGCTGTCGATCTAGCTGGGGGAATTATGCCGAGAGCGCACGCTGTTATCATCAATTTGGTATTCCTTCATTTGCGGATCTCACGCGTACATGGGTCAAATGATTAGCTCATTTTAGCTAGTTGAATTGGTTTCAACCAACGAGGCCGGTGATTGAAAAGTGACTAAGATCTTCCTTGATTAAGAAGCATAAGTAACCCCAACAAAAAAGAAAGAGAGAAGCATGAGCAAGTAACATACTGTGGAGAAAGTGGTCAATGATGGGCATGGCAATATGCGTATCCGGCAACAGGAGATCAAGCTCATTGAAACGGTGTGTGGCCCATCTATTTGACCTGCAGCCTGTTTAGTCAGTTTGCTAGTCTTTCCAGTGTGCTTGCTGACATGGGGTTTATTTGCTGCAGATTTGCATAACAAAACTCAAGCCTTTGGATGAACTGACGCCGTTCAATTGTCTTGTACTCCAGTGATAGCTGGCTGATGTGAAATACCTCGATTGAGGACATCAAATCATAGAGATATGTAAATATAGGTGTGAGTAACAGGCAACAAGTGGTTAACAACATTACAAAAACGATAAAGTACTATTACTACAGAGCATAGTATTAGAACCAGCAAACTGAGGCTTGACTTAATGGTAAGGCATGCGGTCGTGAGCCTGCCTACCAGGGTTCAGTTGCCATATTTGAGACGTGATGCACCGGGTTTTTCCCATTTCTTTTCCCGAGGATCAAGTTTGGTGCATGATGGAGTAATGCCCACATTCTAAGGGGTTCGGTTAAGCCAGGAGGCACATAATTGACCATGGCCCCCCACCTCCCCCCCCCCCCCCTACCGTTGCGGGCAAAGCCCGACGGCGGCGGGACTAGGCCCTCATGCGACCTCACTATGGTGTGCGGTGGACTATAATAGGTTCAGCTTCTAGCAGGGCGCATACGTAGAAAGGAGTTTTTTTGGGACGAGGAGACTAGGTAGTGTTCTGTCTGATTGGCTGCGACCTTCCACGCAGCCCTTGTTGTGTGCTCCTCCAGCTTCAAGCCGTTGCCGACGCTAGTGATGATGACGTTCTCGAGTATCATTCCCTTCTTGATAGTATCATTGAGGTGACGCTCTCCTTTGCAGCTTCGAGGGTAACCTTAGATCATTGCGATCAGACGATGGAGACTCTTTCATATCGTCTATCTCCTTGGGGTCATCGGTACGACAAACTTGTGAAGATGGCGGCGATGGTGTCGGGGCTTATGGCTGCATGTTGGTTGTGAGGCTGAACTTGCAGACGCCGATGCCCTGTCTCGATGTTGCGCTGCTTTGGGTGGTTGAGGCATGGATGTGGTGGGTAGGGGCTGTTGCGCTGCTTTGGGTGGTTGAGGCATGGATGTGGTGGGTAGGGGCGATCCATCATGATTGTGTGGCGTTGACAAGGTGGTGTAGATGGTCGGGCCATGGACGCCCAAATGTCGTTTGTGGCGGTAGATCATGGACCTGGCAGTGCAGTGATGGCTTGTGGTGTATTGGCTGGGGCTGGTGGACAATGCTAGATTTACCACCGACATACACTTGAGTCAGAGGAGTGGGATCGCTGAAACGTCTGTAATATGAGATTTTGACGGTGTTGTATTTTCTTGCCGGTTTGGTCCTTGACAAATGTTCTTGGCTCCATAGACGACTCTTGGTGGCAGGCTGCTTGCCTGGAGTGTGCACGATTCTTGTTATGTCCACTTCTAGATCGTGTTTGCTTGCATCATCGCCTGCAACTACTCGGCATGGATCATTGTAAACTTTTTTCCTTTCCCCCTCCCTTTTTCTCCCGCCTAGACATAACTTTGGTCTTATGCGACTTTACTCGTTACAATGTGATCACTGATTACATGCATCTTAGTGATGCAGAGACTCAGTGTGTGCATGCGGCGTGTTTGGTTGCCGTTCCACCCCAGCCTGGCTCAATGAAGCCTAGCTTAGTAGAAACAACCTAAACACCAACATCTACAACTTGTTTGGTTGCCTGCGTCTTGCTTACCTGCATTAGGGGATAGCTTTGGGCAAGTTGTTTGGTTGCCTGCATTGTCTCAACTCACACATAAGTGTTGTTTGGTTGCACACAGGGTGCGAGGTGTGCTAACCTTGTACCTTATGTGGTGACGTTATCTTACACACGACCACAACTACCACACCAACACCACAACACTACAATAGCGACGAACTGCACGATCATGATCAAAGTCTTCACCCTAAAGTGTGGCGCCGCCTTGCCAACTTCAACCTTGCATGCCTGCTTTCGCACAAACTTGGCGTGAGCATCTTCTGCCGCCTGCCTAGTCTTAAACCCTCTGTGGCTGCCGTCGATGGACCCTGAAACTTGTTGGTTGCAAGCTTCCCATGAACTGTAAATCCCTGGTGCCCTCCCGACAAACGCCGCATACCACTTGTCCTAGCAGTGCACAAAAGAACAACAGTTGAAGCAACAAGTAATGGAACAATCAAGCAGCAAGCAATGAAGCACACAAGCAACAAGCAATGTAGCAGTAGAGAACTAGTAAGCATGCATGATCATATATGCATAGCAAGTTCAACCTAGCACTACTATGGTGTCATCCTACCACCACCACATCCAAAATATGGTGTCGTCCTACCACCGCAAGTTCGTGATCACCCTGAGGATCACCGTGAGGGGTTAGTATATACCACCTCACCAAAATATACAAACCATCAAATTGTTTTCAAGCCCTAGCTACACAAAATATACGTCGTCATCGTCATCGTCGTCCTTGTCGCCATCGCCATCGCCGTCGAGGATCATGCACGCGGTAACCAAGCAGCAAGCTCTAGTAGTAGTGCTTGCCCAGCCAGTTCCTGAGCCAGAGCACCCGGTGGGCGTCTACCATGGCAACAAACCCAACACCCTGGGCCTTGTTGTCTAGCAGGTGGCTCGGAGCTGCCAAGAGCGCCTCATCGCTGAAGCCACCTCGCTCCATGACGGTACTGTATAGGTCAGGGTGGACATCGACGGACTTGCTCTTCCTAATTGCGGTTGCCACCTCCTTCATGACCTCAGTCATGCTAGTGAAGACACTGATCTCCTCCTCCATCAGGCCGCCCCTCTTCCTCTTCCTATCGAGCATAGGGACATGTGCTCAAACGGCTTGTCAGGGCCATCAAGGACTGCCTCTATGTCCTGGGTGCCTGGGAACTCCGGCATGGGAGAACCGAGAGGCTCACCAAAGCCCATTGCATGCTTGCCGGTTGCCAGCCCGAAGGATAATATGTGTTGCATCTGGTTGTAGTTCTTAATGGGTGTGTTGAGGAACTCAACGTCTTTGAGATGGTCCTAAGAAAGAAGCACAGATGTTGTTAGTTGCGAGTAGGCAATGCTAGTCAGTGTGAAAAACAAGGGGGCAGTAAGCTAACCGCGACATGGATGGTGTAGTGCTTTTCCTCCAGAACGGTCGAGAAGTGTTCTGATCCCATGAGGTGCCGCTAAGGTCTCTGAGCTTGTACACTTGGATCCATCGAGCTCTCCACTTCCTGAGGTGGTTGTACACCTGGCTGGCAGTCACCTCCTGGTCACAGAACTCGAACACCTGCTTCGCAACAATGTTCAAGTGCACCTCCTTTGAAGCCCTTGTCAGTCCTAACCCGACTAGGGACGAGCTCACACATCTTGTTCAGCACGAACATGGACATGAAATGGCTGCCACTTCATATTGTTCCCCCTACCATCCTGAAGGAAATATGCCCTAGAGGCAATAATAAAGTTGTTATTTATATTTCCGTATATCATAATAAATGTTTATTATTCATGCTAGAATTGTACCAGAAACTTAGTACATGTGTGAATACATAGACAAACAGAGTGTCAGTAGTATGCCTCTACTTGACTAGCTCGTTGAATTAAAGATGGTTAAGTTTCCTAGCCATAGACATGAGTTGTCATTTGATTAACGGGATCACATCATTACAGAATGATGTGATTGACTTGACCCATTCCGTTAGCTTAGCACTTGATCGTTTAGTATGTTGCTATTGCTTTCTTCATGACTTATACATGTTCCTATGACTATGAGATTATGCAACTCCTGAATACCGGAGGAACACTTTGTGTGCTACCAAACGTCACAACGTGACTGGGTGATTATAAAGGTGCTCTACAGGTGTCTCCGATGGTACTTGTTGAGTTGGCATAGATCGAGATTAGGATTTGTCACTCCGATTGTCGAAGATGTATCTCTGGGCCCTCTCGGTAATGCACATCACTATAAGCCTTGCAAGCAATGTGACTAATGAGTTAGTTGCGGGATGATGCATTACAGAACGAGTAAAGAGACTTGCCGATAACGAGATTAAACTAGGTATTGAGATACCGACGATCGAATCTCGGGCAAGTAACATATCGATGACAAAGGGAACAACGTATGTTGTTATGCGGTTTGACCGATAAAGATCTTCGTAGAATATGTGGGAGCCAATATGAACATCCAGGTTCCTCTATTGGTTATTGACCGGAGACGTGTCTCGGTCATGTCTACATAGTTCTCGAACCCGCAGGGTCCGCACGCTTAACGTTCGGTGACGATCGGTATTATGAGTTTATGTGTTTTGATGTACCGAAGATAGTTTGGAGTCCCGGATGTAATACAGACATGACGAGGAGTCTCGAAATGGTCGAGACATAAAGATTGATATATCGGACGACTATATTCGCACGCCGGAAGTGTTCCGGGGGTCATCAGATATTTATCGGAGTGCCGGGGGTTATCGGAACCCCCGGGGGAACTAATGGGCCAACATGGGCCTCGTGAGAGAGAGAGGAGTGGGCCTAGGGCTGGCCGCGCGCCCCTTCCCTTGGGAGTCCGAATTGGACAAGGAGGGGGGCGCCCCCTCTTTCCTCCCTCTCTCCCTCTCCTTCCTTTCCCCTTTCCCCTTCCTAGTTGGACTAGGAAAGGGGGAGTCCTACTCCTACTAGGAGGAGGACTCCCCCCTCTCCTTGGCGCGCCCCAAGGCCGGCCGGCGTCCCCCTTGCTCCTTTATATACGGGGGCAGGGGCACCCTAGAACACACAAGTTGATTGTTTCCAGCCGTGTGCGGTGCCCCCCTCCATCATAATCCACATCGGTCATATTGTTGCAGTGCTTAGGCGAAGCCCTGTGCCGGTAGCTTCATCATCACCGTCATCACGTCGTCGTGTTGACGAAGCTCTCCCTCGACACTCTGTTGGATCATGAGTTCGTGGGACGTCACCGAGCCGAACGTGTGCAGATCGCGGAGGTGCCGTACCTTCGGTGCTTGGATCGGTCGATCGTGAAGACGTACGACTACATCAACCACGTTGTCATAACGCTTCCGCTTACGGTCTATGAGGGTACGTAGACAACACTCTCCCCTCTCGTTGCTATGCATCACCATGATCTTGCGTGTGCGTAGAATTTTTTTGAAATTACTACGTTCCCCAACAGTGGCATCCGAGCCAGGTTTATGTGTAGATGTTATATGCACGAGTAGAACACAAGTAAGTTGTGGGCGATAATAGTGATACTGCTTACCAGCATGTCATACTTTGATTCGGCGGTATTCGCGGCTCGGGCCGACATTACACATACGCTTACGCGAGACTGGTTCTACCGACGTGCTTCGCACACAGGTGGCCGGCGGGTGTCAGTTTCTCCAACTTTAGTTGAATCGAGTGTGGCTACGCCCGGTCCTTGTTGAAGGTTAAAACAGCACATACTTGACGAAAAATATTTGTGGTTTTGATGCGTAGGTAAGAACGGTTCTTGCTCAGCCCGTAGCAGCCACGTAAAACTTGGAACAACAAAGTAGAGGACACCTAACTTGTTTTTGCACGGCATGTTGTGATGTGATATGGTCAAGACATGATGCTAAATTTTATTGTATGAGATGATCATGTTTTGTAACAGAGTTATCGGCAACTGACAGGAGCCATATGGTTGTCACTTTATTGTATGAAATGCAAACGCCATGTAATTGCTTTACTTTATCACTAAGCGGTAGCGATAGTCATAGAAGCAATAGTTGGCGAGACGGCGACGATGCTATGATGGAGATCAAGGTGTCGCGCCGGTGACGATGGTGGTCATGACGGTGCTTTGGAGATGGAGATCAAAGGCACAAGATGAAGATGGCCATATCATATCACTTATATTGATTGCATGTGATGTTTATCCTTTATGCATCTTATTTTGCTTAGGTCGACGGTAGCATTATAAGATGATTTCTCACTAAATTTCAAGGTACAAGTGTTCTCCCTGAGTATGCACCGCTATAAAGTTCGTCGTGCCGAGACACCACGTGATGATCGGGTGTGATAAGTTATAATGCTCACATACAATGGGTGCAAGCCAGTTTTGCACACGCAGAATACTCGGGTTAAACTTGACGAGCCTAGCATATGCAGATATGGCCTCGGAACCTTTGAGACCGAAAGGTCGAGCGTGAATCATATAGTAGATATGATTAACATAGTGATGTTCACCATTGAAAACTACTCCATCTCATGTGATGATCGGACATGGTTTAGTTGATATGGATCACGTGATCACTTAGATGATTAGAGGGATGTCTATCTAAGTGGGAGTTCTTTAGTAATATGATTAATTGAACTTTAATTTATCATGAACTTAGTACCTGATAGTATTTTGCATGTCTATGTTGTTGTAGATGGATGTCCCGTGTTGTTGTTCCGTTGAATTTTAATGCGTTCCTAGAGAAAGCTAAGTTGAAAGATGATGGTAGCAACTACACGGACTGGGTCCGTAACTTGAGGATTGTCCTCATTGCTGCACAGAAGAATTACGTCCTGGAAGCACCGCTAGGTGCCAAACCCGCTGCAGGAGCAACGCCAGATGTTATGAACGTCTGGCAGAGCAAAGATGATGACTACTCGATAGTTTAGTGTGCCATGCTTACGGCTTAGAACCGGGACTTCAACGACGTTGTGAACGTCATGGAGCATATGAGATGTTCCAGGAGTTGAAGTTAATATTTCAAGCAAATGCCCGGATTGAGAGATATGAAGTCTCCAATAAGTTCTACAGCTGCAAGATGGAGGAGAATAGCTCTGTCAGTGAGCATATACTCAAAATGTCTGGGTATAACAATCACTTGATTCAACTGGGAGTTAATCTTCCTGATGATAGTGTCATTGAAAGAATTCTTCAATCACTGCCACCAAACTACAAGAGCTTCGTGATGAACTACAACATGCAAGGGATGGATAAGACAATTCCCGAGCTCTTCGCAATGCTAAAGGCTGTGGAGGTAGAAATCAAGTGTTGATGGTCAACAAGACCACCAGTTTCAAGAAAAAGGGTAAAGGGAAGAAGGGGAACTTCAAGAAGAACGGCAAGCAAGTTGCTGCTCAAGTGAAGAAACCAAAGTCTGGACCTAAGCCTAAGACTGAGTGCTTCTACTGCAAAGGGACTGGTCACTGGAAGCGGAACTGCCCCAAGTATTTGGCAGATAAGAAGGATGGCAAGGTGAACAAAGGTATATGTGATATACATGTTATTGATGTGTACCTTACTAATGCTCGCAGTAGCACTGGTATTTGATACTGGTTACATTGCTAATATTTGCAACTCGAAACAGGGACTACGGATTAAGCGAAGATTGGCTAAGGACAAGGTGGCGATGCGTGTGGGAAATGGTTCCAAAGTCGATGTGATCGCGGTCGGCACGCTACCTCTACATCTACCTTCGGGATTAGTTTTAGACCTGAATAGTTGTTATTTGGTGCGAGCGTTGAGCATGAACATTATATCTGGATCTTGTTTGATGCGAGACGGTTATTCATTTAAATCAGAGAATAATGGTTGTTCTATTTATATGAGTAATATCTTTTATGGTCATGCACCCTTGAAGAGTGGTCTATTTTTGTTGAATCTCGATAGTAGTGACACACATATTCATAATATTGAAGCCAAAAGATGCAGAGAGTTGATAATGATAGTGCAACTTATTTGTGGCAATCGCCGTTTGGGTCATATTGGTGTAAAGCGCATGAAGAAACTCCATTTCGATGGACTTTTGGAATCACTTGATTATGAATCACTTGGTACTTGCGAACCATGCCTCATGGGCAAGATGACTAAAACTCCGTTCTCCGGAACAATGGAGCGAGCAACAGATTTGTTGGAGATCGTACATACTGATGTATGTGGTCCGATGAATGTTGAGGCTCGCGGCGGGTATCGTTATTTTCTCACCTTCATGGATGATTTGAGCAGATATGGGTATATCTACTTGATGAAACATAAGTCTGAAACATTTGAAAAGTTCAAAGAATTTCAGAGTGAAGTGGAAAATCATCGTAACAAGAAAATAAAGTTTCTACGATCTGATCGTGGAGGAGAATATTTGAGTTATGAGTTTGGTCTTCATTTGAAACAATGCGGAATAGTTTCACAACCCACGCCACCCAGAACACCATAGCGTAATGGTGTGTCCGAACGTCGTAATCGTACTTTACTAGATATGGTGCGATCTATGATGTCTCTTACTAATTTACCGCTATCTTTTTGGGGTTATGCTTTAGAGACGGCTGCATTCACGTTAAATAGGGCATCGTCTAAATCCGTTGAGACGACCCCTTATGAACTGTCACTACAAAAAAAGACACATCCGTGACATTTTGGGCCGAACGGAAATCTTTTCTGTCATACTTATGACACTTCTATGATGATAATTGTGACAAAACACGGTATCATCATAGATGTGGTGGGGTCCTACTTCTATGACAAAAAATCATGACAGAAAATGGGCTTTTCGTCCTGGGCGGGCCGGAGACGCAGCTGCATGACATTCTTTGGGCCGTCCATGACGGAAGAACCGTGGTAGAAGCAAGGGCGAGGAAAATATCGAGGTGTTCCCGGTTACGGTGGGTGGTCGGGCCGAGCGATGCGCTGCTTTCTCAGACACGCACGCCGCTGCGGTGCGAGGCGTTGGGATCTAATCGAACCCGAGGGAGGCGTTGGGCTCTAATCGAACCCGAGCGATTGACTGCAGGCTACGTTATCGAACCCGGCGATCGATCGATGGTCGATAATCGAACCCGATCGAGCGATTCCTTCGCTCTGTTGTTGCTAGCTGAAGCCGATCGGTGCGCCTCCGGATGAACAAAGTGAGCGTTCTTTGGGGGGGGTTGGATGAACAGTTCCTCGTGGGGTGGATGAACAGGACCCGTGGCGTTGCCTCTGGATGAGCGATGGCGTTCTTTGGGGGTTTGGATGAACAGTTCCCGGTGGGTGTGGATGAACAGGACCCCGATCGTTCGAGCCGGTTGGGGCTGGATGAAAAGGACCCCGTGGAGGGCAGGATGAACAGGACCACCCCGTGGAGGGCAGTATGAACAATAGACGGTGGAGGGCTGGATGAACAGTAGCCCGTGGAGGGGTGGTTGAACAGGAGCCCGTGGAGAGAGTTGGTTGAACAGTAGCCGGTGGAGTAGCGCACGGTGGAGGCTGGATGAACAGGAGCCCGTGGATGAACAGTCGTAGGTGGAGTCTGGAGAAGGTCGATGGTGGATGAACAGTAGCCCGTGGAGGCTGGAGGGGGTCGACGGTGGAGATGAATAGTATCTCGTGGAGTCCCGTTTTGCGGTACGCCACACCCTTCCCGATGAACAGGACCGCTGTTTCGACCGTAGCGTTCCAACACAAGTCCGTTTCCTCCGTTTTGCGGTACGCCACACCCCTCCCGATCAACAGGACCCCTGTTTCGACCGTAGGAGGTCCGCTTCTCTGCTTTTGGCGACGCCCGGACCCCTCCCGATGAACAGGATCCCGTTTTGAACATGGCCGATCGAACACAAGGCCGTTTCCTCCATTCTGCGTTACGCCAAGCCTCGTTTCCATCGGTTGTTCCGTCCAAGCCAGTTGGCTCCCACGCGTTTCGTTGCCTCCCGATGAACACGACGCATTCCGTTGCCTCCCCATGAACACGACGACGACGCTGTTTCTCCGTTCTGACCCAGCCATGTACACGAGCCCCGCCAGACGTACGCTGCGTGAGTAGGCGTTCGAGACCCCGCCCGTATGTACATATGTGGTCAGATTTACTTTCTTGCACCCCGCCGCATGCGTGCGTGTACATGCTACGTGCGCGCCTCTACTACGACACGTGCACGCCTCTACATCGACCAGTATGTAGTTACATGTTCGCGACCAGAAAGACAACGCTACGTATGCTTCGACCAGGTGGGTCCCGACTGTCAGGAACTTCCTTGCCTGCGAAGATGTAGCTGGTGGGTCCCAACAGTCAGGGGGGCGAATCTATTTTTTTTTGCCCGGACGCACTTCCTTGCGTGCGAAGATGTAGCTGGTGGGTCCCAACAGTCAGGGGGAAACATTTTTTTCACGAAATACGGTGGCCCGTCCGGTGGGTCCCCGCTGTCAGGTGCAGGAATAATTATTTTGCGCGTAATAAGGAGGCACTTCCTTGCTGCGGCCGTGGACCCAGCTGTCAGCCTCTCCACGTATAGTCCACGTCCGATGAAAGCCGTTCCTTGACCACGTTGACCACGCCGCACCGAGAGCACCAGGGCGGTGGACGAAGGCGAGGCCTAGGCAGGGGACGACGCGGAGCCGGGGAAGACGCGACAGTGGATGCCCACGCGTAGAGAAGTATGAGGGTTCACTGGTTCGCTGCGGTGTGAGGCTGCCGTCGCCGCAGAATAACAGGGGCTGTGGGTGAGTAGAGGGATGGTCTGGCCAGCGGTGGGAGTAGTAGGGGGCGGTGAGGCCTCCGCCGAATCACAGCCGGCCACGGGAGGCAGGAGCACGAGGAACGACCGACGCTGGTTTGGGCAGCTGGAGCAAGAAGACCAGAGGTTGAAGAAGCACTACGGCGGTTGGATGGACATCGTACGGTCACTGGAGCTAGAATCCTGCATATTGACTAAGCTGACAAAGCCCTCCGTCCCTGTCAACTTAGTAGGCCCACAAGTCAGCCTGCTACTTTACTAGGTCCCAGCTAGCAGGGGGAGTATTCATTTTTTTGTGCGTAATAAGGAGGCACTTCCTTGCGTGCGAAGATATAGCTGGTGGGTCCAAGGCATGTCGGTGATAACGTTTTTTCGCGAAATCTGAGAGGCCCTTTCGGTGGGTCCCAGATGTCAGGTGGAGGAATCATTATTTTGCGCATAATAAGGAGGCATTTCCTTGCATGCGGCCATGGACCCAGCTGTCAGCCTCTCCACGTACAGTCCACTTCAGATGCATGCCGGTCGTTGACCACGTTGACCAAGCCGCGCCGAGAGCACCAGGGCGGTGGACAACGGCGAGGCCTAGGAAGGGAACGACACAGAGGCAGAGAAGACTCGGCAGTTGTTTCCCACGCGGAGGGGAGTACGACAGACGAGGTTTACTTCGTCTGCCCGCCGTCACCGGAGAATAATAGCAGGTGTGGGTGAGTAGAGGGATGGCTAGGCCAGCGATGGGAGCATGGTGGGGTGAGGTTTCGCTGGCAAAGACAAATTGGTCATAGGGAGGAAGGAGCGAGCAGTCCCGCCAGCGCTTGTTTGAGCGGTTGGAGCAGGAAGAGCAGATTGAAGAAGACGACGGCCGTTGGATGGAAATCCAACAAATAACGCTAAAGGCCAACCTTTTTAGGAATCCTCAAATCTGTGGAAAACAGCATACAGCCCATCTGCCATTATTTCTAATAATTTACAGCCCATTTGCTAATTCTTAAGGTTTTTTTGGAGCCCATATTCTTTTTGTTAGCATTACAACCCATATTGTGGCCACAGTTAAAAAATTATACGAAATTTAGCATATTTCGGTGTGGTCCGAACTGTTTTTAATCCCGAAATTTCGAGTCACATTCAAACTGATTTTAAAAATAAATGTATATCAATATAAAATCCAACAAATTGTCCACGCATAAAAATCAATGCAATTTAAAATCTCGAAATGAAAAAAAGAAATTTGAAACTAATTGCCGGTTTGATGTATTTTAAAAATGTACAGCCCATTTCTCATTACTGATAGGCCATTTTCTCGCCACCGAATGAAGCTCTCCTCGTCTTGAAAGATTTGCACCGAACAGGCCCGACAAAGTGACTTGGCAAATCACAAAAATCGGGTTGTGGCCGTGGACCCAGCTGTCAAAGATCTCCACGTAAAGATACTCTTCCGATGGAAGTCGGTCGTTGACCACATTAACCACACCGCCGAGAGCACCAAGGCGGTGGACGATGGCGAGGCCTAGGAAGGGGACGACGCTGAGCTGGGAAGACGCGCAGTGGATGCCCACGCAGAGGAGTATGGGGTTCATCGATTAATTTGCCGGCGTGAGGCTGCCGTCGCCCTTGAGAATAACAGGGGTGTGGGTGAGTAGAGGGATGCCCCGCCAGCGGTGGGAGTAGTAGGGGGTGGTGAGGCCTCTGGCGGCATCACAGCCACCACGGTGGCAGGAGCACGCTGCACGACCGGCCGCTTTGGGCGGCTGGAGCAAGAAGACCAGAGGTTGAAGAAGCACTATGGCCGTTGGATGGACATCGTACGGTCACTGGAGCTAGAATCATTCATATTGACTAAGTTGACAAAGCCCTCCGCCCCCGTCAACTTAGTAGGCCCACAAGTCAGCCACCCACTATGGTGGGTCCCAGCTAGCAGGGGTATTCATTTTTTTGTGCGTAATAAGGAGGCACTTCCTTGCGTGCGAAGATATAGCTGGTGGGCCGACCTGTCAGCGGGGGGAATGTTTTTTCGCGAAATACAGAAGACCTTCCCATGTATAGTGCGTAATAAGGAGGAACCTTCCTAGCGTGCGACCATGGACCTCGTGGGTCCCAGCCGTCAGGCTCTCCTCGTACAGTCTGTTGGGGAACGTTGCAGAAAATAAAAATTTTCCTACGGTTTCACCAAGATCCATCTATGAGTTCATCTAGCAACGAGTGATAGGAGTGCATCTACATACCTTTGTAGATCGTGAGCGGAAGCGTTCAAGAGAACGGGGTTGAGGGAGTCGTACTCGTTGTGATCCAAATCACCGATGACCAAGTGCCGAACGGACAGCACCTCCGCGTTCAACACACGTACGGAGCGGATGACGTCTCCCGCACCTTGATCCAGCAAGGAGGAGGGAGAGGTTGAAGAAGATCCAGCAGCATGACGACGTGGTGGTGGATGCAAGAGGTTCCCAGAGCTTCACGAGCCTGCGAGAGGGAGAGGTGTAGCAGGGAGGGAGGGAGGTGCTGTGTTGGGTGCGGCTGCCTCCCACCCCCCTCTTTATATAGGGACCCCAGGGGGGCGCCGGCCCTAGGAGAGGGATCTCCTAGGGGGGGGCGGCCAAGAGGGGTGGAGTGCCCCCCAAGGCAAGTGGGCGCCTCCCCTAGGGTTCCCAACCCTAGGCGCAGAGGGGCCCAGGCGCACCAGCCCACCAGGCTGGTTCCCTCCCACTTCAGCCCATGGGGCCCTCCGGATAGGTGCCCCACCGGTGGACCCCGGGACCCTTCCGGTGGTCCCGTACAATACCGTGGACCCCGAAACTTTCCGTTGGTAAACTTCGACTTCCCATATATAATTCTTTACCTCCGGACCATTCCGAAACTCCTCGTGACGTCCGGGATCTCATCCAGGACTCCGAACAACTTTCGGTTTGCTGCATACTCATATCTCTACAACCCTAGCGTCACCGAACCTTAAGTGTGTAGACCCTATGGGTTCGGGAGAGCGGAACATGACCGAGATGGCTCTCCGGTCAATAACCAACAGCGGGATCTGGATACCCATGTTGGCTCCCACATGTTCCACTATGATCTCATCGGATGAACCACGATGTCGAGGATTCAAGCAACCCAAAGATACAATTCCCTTTGTCAATCGGTATGTTACTTGCCCGAGATTCGATCGTCGGTATCCCAATACCTCGTTCAATCTCAAGCACGGCAAGTCACTTTACTCGCACCGTAATGCATGATCCCGTGACCAAACACTTGGTCACTTTGAGCTCATTATGATGATGCATTACCGAGTGGGCCTGGTGATACCTCTCCGTAATACGGAGTGACAAATCGATCTCGATCCGTGACAACCTATCGTACACTTTCGGAGATACTTGTAGTGCACCTTTATAGTCACCCGCCACGTTGTGACGTTTGGTACACCCAAAGCACTCCTACGGTATCCGGGAGTTACACGATCTCATGGTCTAAGGAAAGGATACTTGACATTGGAAAAGCTCTAGCAAACGAACTACACGATCTTGTGCTATGCTTAGGATTGGGTCTTGTCCATCACATCATTCTCCTAATGACGTGATCCCGTTATCAATGACATCCAATGTCCATAGTCAGGAAACCATGACTATCTATTGATCAACGAGCTAGTCAACTAGAGGCTCACTAGGGACATGTTATAGTCTATGTATTCACACGTGTATTACGATTTCCGGATAATACAATTATAGCATGAATGAAAGACAATTATCATGAACAAGGAAATATAATAATAATCCTTTTATTATTGCCTCTAGGGCATATTTCCAACACAGTCCTCTTCTGATGACTCTCGTATGTTGACCACGCCGCGCCGAGCGCACCGAGGCGGTGGACGACGGCGAGGCCCCAGACTGGAACGACCTGGAGATGGGGAAGACGCGGCAGTGGAGTCGTAGACGGAGAGGAGTAGGAAACTTGATTGGTTCGGGTGCGGGGTGGGCCTACACTCGGTAGAGAATAGCAAGAGGTGCGGAGTGGAGGGATGGCCTGGCCGTCGGCGGGGTAGCGTTTCACTGAGGAGCGCAACACAATGCACCGGGCCTTGGGAGGCTGGAGCAAAGCGGTCCCGGCAGCGCTGGGGGAAGAAGACGAGAGATTGAAGAAGAATGATGGCCGTTGGATGTAAATCCAACGCCTTCTTAGGCTTCGACCTACTGGCCCACATGTTAGCCAGTCCATTTGTTTTTTAGTCCATTTGGTGGGCTGGGTGAAACAATGATGTAGCATCTATGCAGCCCGTTTATATATGTGGTGTAAGCCCATTTGCATTTTTCTTGAAATCCGCGGACTTGCTGGGCTGGGTGAAAATATCATGTTGGGCTAGACGGAGAAATGTTATAAAAACATAAACACATGATTGCACGTCTATTACTGCATTGGTCAGTAAAATCTTTGCAAGCTTATGTACGCAATCACTAGGAGTTAACTTGCCAAGTTATATATAAACAATCATTATTATTATTTTGTAAGAACTTTCAACTTGCGAATAAAATATCATTTAAATTTGATGAGTTAATAGTACGTGGGGTATTATTATTTTTTAGGATAGACATGGGATAGTTGAGTTAGTTCTAGGGAAAAGTATTGGGAGAAAACTCAGTTTACATCGAAAAAGAAAGTGGGAGAAAATTCAGATATAGGATTAATGAAAACGAAAAATAGAACTGAGCTGTATAGGAAGAGAACGAAAGATTGAACAAAATAAAGAAATACAAATGGATAGGTGGTTGGTCCCATATGTACGTGGTACGAGACCTGCTTTGGGTCCACACGAGGAGGAATACGTTGGGAGGAAGGAGATTCAAAGCACGACAGCCGAGTGATCTAGTTTTTTTTAACAGACAAGTGAACTAGTTACATACATAAGCAAATAGCCACTAAAAAGCAAACAGGTTAATGGGTTCTTAAAAGAAAATTTCAGACAAAACAGATAATTAAGACACTTAGGCTAATGCATGAAACACTCAGATGATAAAGGTGCTTATAAACAGATAAAGTACAACATCTAGACCTTCCTGGCACGCTTGATCATGATGCTGCGGTTGTCCGTGTACTCATCGGTTACGGGAAGCAGACACGCCCTCATGTCCAAGATCTGCCTGTACATACCGTAGCATGCGTATGCATCCTTGGCCGCGTAGGTTATGTAGGCTAGATTCAGAGGTACCTCCCACGTGTTCAGGTCCTTGGTATCGTTGTCTTCTTTCATGTTGGCGTATCAGGGGTCAATGATGGTCTCGGAGGTCAACCACGGAGTCCTTCTCCTGCCCGTTGCTGATGATCTTGTATTGCTTCTGGATGTCGACAAGCTTGTTGCACCAGATGGCCGAATCGTTGTGTTCTTCCTTCTCTCCACCATAGCGAAAGTGCGATCGTTTGCCGATGAAGCAGGCTAATGCTCCGTAACCTCTGATGGCCCTCTGAAGTGGTAGATGAGAACCTCGTCCCGCACACATACCGGGCGACGGTGATCCGCTGGTCCTCGCTGGGAGACGAATGGATGGGCACAAGGTCTAGTCCTGCAACCTTGTGCTTTCTCGTCATGTAGGTACTGCTTGAACTCGGCGAGGCAGAGCTTCACCGAGTCCGGATCGTTGGTGTACATCACATTCAACTTGGTGCAGCCATAGGACTGGACGGCGAACTCAAAGGGGAACTCCTTGCTGAAGTCCATATCCAGCAGGCTCACCCCTCGGATCGCCATTGGAGTCTCTTCAAGTGAACAAGTGTGTAGGCGGCGGCAACAGTTTGTTTTTCAGCTCTTGGGGAACTGGATTCAACAAAGAACCGAGTGTGTACAGGTGACAACAAGCATTACCCTCCCTCGCTCGTTGCACGCTGACAGAAGATGCACTCTCGGCGCATTCAAACGCCTCCATTAAGAAACCTACTCCGCCACACGCCGGTTCACGAAATGGGTCTCAGTATTGGTACTATAATAACAGGAGTTAGTGGTCACTTTACTTAAATTTAATTAGCTTTAATAGAAATTTATACTTAAAACAAGCAATGCATTGGCTCGTTCTCTATCAGTGCCACAGGATCAACATGCACAACAATTAGAACTATTATTCTCGGGGCCTTTACACGATCAACACATTTGTCGCACTTTCACAAAGATAATACTACCAAGTTTGAACTGTTTGTTATGGTTGTTGTCCTCTGCATAATCATGCCGTGTTTCCCAGCTTGCAAGATTCAGAACCAACAAATAAGATCCAAATAATAAGTACACCAAAGATGCCTACACATCTCATTGATTCCCAGCTTGGAAGATTCAGAACCAACAAATAAGATCCAAATAATAAGTACAACAAAGACGCCTACACATCTCATTGATTCCCATCTTGCAAGATTCAGAACCAACAAATAAGATTCAAATAATAAGTACAACAAAGATGCCTACACATCTCATTGATTCCCAGCTTGCAAGATTCAGAACCAACCCATTAGAGCCTTTTGATAAAGTGAATATCGGGATTAAATCCATCTTGGCTAGCCATGTCATACAATCGAAAAACTTGGCGAATGCTCTTGACCATCGCAACATCTGTAGTTGAGTATTCCTGTTTGCACAACGCAGATAATAAAGAGCATGATTACTATAATACTGGCACTAGTAGAAGTCAACCTGCAGCTCCACTCGATGATTCAATTCATGCCACTTTTTCTGCAGTTCACCTGAAATGAAGCAAAGATTGCATCACTCAACTATGGCTCATCTTGCAAAGGCTAATAAAATGTTGCACGAGATTACCAGCAGAATTTGACGGAGATTTTGGAAACTCCAATCACCATTTTGTGTTGTTCCACCAAAATTGAGAGATGTTGCCCACATGACATTTTAGTTGAAGTGCACAAGACACTCATTCCAGAAAAGTGTTTTGTGCAGTTCACCAAAAGGTCACAATAGCAACAAGGTGAAATGGATATCCCTATCTGCACAAAAAGATAGAAAGTAAACAGTTGCTGGTCAATAAGAAGATACGAAACATAGACGAAATGAAAAGAAGCATCTTAATTATGTTCATGGAAATCACACAAGGACAATAGAAATTTTAAAACGTCGGCAATGCTTCATGTTATCGGAAGCATTACGATCAACAATGACATTCGTCAAATATGGGATTACATTAATCGTGGCATTGCTTGTTTACCAAATACAGCAAATCAACAACAGCTAAAGAGTTGGTTTAAGGGCACGGGACCGTGGGGGCACCAGGACACTCAACAGTGTAAAGAAGCAACTTACTTATCATACTGGGGAAAACAGCAGGAGTACCATTTGTAACACAATTTAATTGCATCATATCACTGGAGGCATTAGATTAACAATAACACTGGTTAGACATGTCCTTAAGGTAACAGTGTGATCGCTTCATTTTACATGTGCTCGTACATTAACAACAACAAAAATTTGGTATAAGGACATGCGACAGTGGACGCATCAGCTCAATGTACCTACAAGGAGGCATAAAGTGGTGATGCAGAGTTTGTTCATGCTATGTGAGGGCAGCAAATCTAATCCTGGAGACGTTTTACTATGTGAGGGCAGCAAACCTAATCCTGGAGACCTTGTACTATGTGAGGGAAGCAAATCTAATCCTAGAGACCTTTTACTATGTGAGGGCAGCAGATCTAATCCTGGAGACCTTTTACTATGTGAGGGCAGCAAATCTAATCCTGAGACCTTATACTATGTGAGGGAAGCAATTCTAATCCTGGAGACCTTTTACTATGTGAGGGAAACAAATCTAATCCTGGACATACTCTGTTGACTTGTCCACCAGCCGCCTCTTTCTATCCTTTTTTCAACCAATAATAGATATGTTCCTTATCCAGTTTGTACTGCGTTTTCCCATTATTTCCCTTTTCAACCAAGAGATCGACGGGGTATCCGGTCTCTACTACTTTCACCATATTATTTCCTCTTTGAATCAAGTCCTAGATTCATGCTACAACTTTCCCCCCTTTCTTTGTTGTTTGAACAAAGCCCTAGATTCGAATGCATTAAGTAGCTTTACCTCTAATAATACTAAAAATTTAGGTGGCTTTGGAAGAGCTGATGGGAGTAGAAAAAGATGAACATGCAGACACGTGGGGAGCTGGGGCAGTAAAACAAGGCTGCTTTCGAAGAACTTATACCTGAGGGTCATCGGGATGTCAGCGGCGGCAGGTCAGATCTGCGGACAATACGGCAGGGAGGAAGAAGGGTCGGAGGACCTCCCGAGCCAGCGTTGTGTCGGAGAGAACGGCACGGGCAGAGGATCGGGCCTGTCCGGCAGCTTTGGGTTTCCTCCCTCGCCGGCGATGACCGCATGAACGATGCACCTAGTCCTCTACACACATCAGCCGAAGGGATCCGGCTGGATCTGTGAACAGTGGTGAGCAGAGAGAAAATGTTGCTACCGCTGTCTTGTTTATATCTGGAGAGGATGAGAGAATGAAGAGAGCAACCCTAGTAAAGCAAGCGCTCATGCCCCTGTGTACATATATAGTGGAGTGATTATTTTTTCTCTCCACAACAAGCGTTTCAATTTGTGTACGTGGCATTAAAGAAAAGAAACTCTCTATTTAAGGTGACTACCTGTACGACTCCTACTTACTACTACTAGTAGTAGTATTGTTCACTTGTGTGAATAAACATACAGTACTAGTATTTATATAGAACGAACAAGCTCGAACTATTTTCGCGTAGTTAAAAGTTGAGGGCGGGGCTTTTCCCGGGCAGTACGCGCGGCAGTTTTCGCGTAGGCGGTTTGACAGAGAGGCGAGGAGGGTGAGGGAGTAGCGGATTCAACTTACTTACTGCTGGAAAGGTCGGGCTGTGCGATTTGAACTCAACTAACCCAAAAATATCCAAACAGGAGGGTTAGTTTGGGTTAGTTTGAACTCAACTAACCCAAAAATATCCAAACAGGAGGGTTAGTTTGGGTTACTGTTTGGATCCACATGTTAGAGTTAGTTTGGGCTAGTTTGAACTCAACTAACCCAAAAAAATTCTAACCCACCCAAGAGGTGCTTATTTGGGTTAGTTCTTCTCGCGACACTAAAAAACACATTTTCTCTGGCTCTCCCCGCAGCAGATCCCTCCCCACTTCCTTGAAGCTTCTCGTCCTCTCCTCCCTCCCTCCTCCCTCTCGCTGCCCATGAAGGCACCTCGCCGTATCCGTGCTCCATCTAACCTCATCATCCAAACACCTCTTTCGCTAGAGTTACTTGAGGTTAGTTCAGATTAGAATCTAACTGTAACCTTTAACTGAGTTAGAGTATCAAAACAGGGCCTTTGAGAGAAATGAGGAGGGAGAAGCGATACGGGCTGCTGGATTACTAGAGATAGGTGTCGCACGGAAGCCAAGAAATATGGTGATAGCGTGGGTTAGCCATGTGAAAGTGCGTTATATCGACTAGAGGGGGGGTGAATAGGCGATTTTTATGAATTCTTCACTGAGGAATTTGCCAGTGAGGAAATTCCTTAGCGAAGAACTACTTGCAATGAATAAGTACTCGAAGTAAACATAACAGATTACAAGCAAAGTCATCATGATGAAATGAAGACAATCACAGTCTGAAAAGCGTAATCACGAGGATAACACAGGATGAAGACAAAGCAGATCAAGAAATTGAGTGAGGAAATTGAGAAAGTCTTGATCAAAGTCTTCAAACACAGATATGAACAAATACTCAACACGATAATGAGGAAATGAAAGGGTTGAGGAAATAGAACCGATTAGGTTGGTGAAGACAATGATTTGGTAGACCAGTTCCAAGCTGCTGTCTCGGTTATGCGTCTGGTTGGAGCGGCTGAGTATTTAAACTCGAGGACACACGATCCGGACACTCGGCCGAAAGCACGCAGCTCGGGACACCAAGTCCTCACCGTATTCTCCTTGAACTAAGGTCACACAGACCTCGTCCAATCACTCGTGGTAAGTCTTGAGCGACTTCCAAACCTTCACAGACTTGGTCACTCGGCGATCCACAATTCCTCTTGGATGCTTCTAGACCATGACGCCTAACCGTCTGGAAGAAGCACAGTCTTCAAAGGTAACAAGCGTCGGATTCACGCAGGATCAATTTCTTCAGTGATGCTCAATCACTTTGGGTTTGTAGGGGTTTGGTTTTTGGGGTTTTTCCTCACTCGATGATTTTCGCTCAAAGTCCTCGGAGGATGGGTTGCTCTCAAATGACAAGTGTCAAGTTCTCTCGGAGCAGCCAACCAGCTAGTGGTTGTAGGGGGCGGCTATTTATAGCCTAGGGAGCAGCCCGACATGATAAGACATAAATGCCCTTCAATGATATGACCGTTAGGTGGATAAGATATTTTGGGACAGCGCCAAGAAGATAAAGAATCTGGCCGGAAATTTGACTCTCAAATTCCTCGGGGCTATCATGTTCCTCCTTTGTGTAGGCAATTCGCATGGCGAATTCCTAACTCCTCGATCAAAACAAATTCCTCGGCGACAAGAAGAGCTTCGTCCTCATCCTTTGAAGAAATTGACTGAACTGTATGAGATTTCCAAAGGCTTCACTCGAAGGGATTGGTAGGTGTAGGATTTTGAGTTGAGCATCAAATGGAAATTTTTCCTTAGTATTTCCTCGACCCCCTTTAACAGTATGGTGTTTCCTATGACTCAAGAAAGAGAAAATGAAACTATGAAAACAGAAGTCTTCACGCTTCATGTTCCTCAAGTGAATACCAAGTCTTCAAGGTCACACCAATTACTTCACTTTCAAAGTCTTCAGAAAGTCTTCAGAATATCAAAGTCTTCAGATGAAGAACTTCATTTTTAGGGGTCGACTTTCTCTATAAATATCAAACTCCTCATAGACTTATAGACCTGTGTACACTCACAAACGCATTAGTTACTTAACCTATAAGTCTTCAATACACCAAAATCACTAAGGGGCACTAGATGCACTTACAATCTCCCCCTTTTTGGTGATTGATGACAATATGGGTTAAGTTTTCAACGGGGATAAACATATGAATTGTAAATGCTGATAATGAGGAATTTGATTGCAAGATATAGAAGAACTTCCCCTGAAGATGTGCATAGTGAGGAATTTGCTTTTGAGGCAATGCACATTTGAAGAATTGAATCATGGAGATCTCCCCTATATCTTGTAATTCATACACGCATTTGACATATAATATGAAGAATTTGAAATGCATGATGAAATATGGTGCTTGATGAAATTCAGAATGAGGAATCATAGCACATAAAGTATCAGAGCACAAGTAGATTTGCTATGAAGCATAGTGCAAAATCATAATGCATCAAAAGTATCAAAGCACCATAGGGTTTAAGATTACAACTCAATCCAATAAAAGTTTCAGAAGAACGAGAGTTGTAACTTAACAAAAAAAACTATATATAGGCAATAAACTAGACCCGCTTGAAGACTAACTCAAATTTCTCCCCCTTTGTCATCGAATGACCAAAAGGATCGAAACTGAGGACTAACGCTGTTGAAGAATATCAGTTGAAGACGGAGCACCAGCATTGTCGGGGTTGTTTGTTGAAGTAGGACCAGCCGCGGTGTCTTCCAAGTCTTCATTTTCATCAGTGTCGCGAGATGAAGAATAGGAGCTGGCCACCAAGGAAGGAACTTTGACCTTCTTGAATTTCTTCGGAGGAGGTGCAGACCAGTCAAATTCTTCCTTGAGACCCATTGAAGTCGATTCTTCTTCCTTTGTAGACATGTCAAAGAACAGCCAGTGCGCTTGAAGGTTTCATGAAGGTAGAAGTGGTTTTCTTCACTGCATTGTGTGTTGAGGTCATGTTGTGAAGAATTGAACCAAACCGACGCTTGACCCACTTATGATTGCGATCAACCTTCGATGAAGACCGAGGAGTAACTCACGATCGATCATCACCACAGGTGCGATAGCTTGAGGACTTTGCTTGGTCGAGGTATTTCTTGGCGAGTCATGTGTGGCGAGTCATCATTGGTGGAGTAGGATCTTTGCTGTAAACTGTCCATCCAATGGACCGAATGCCTTCATCTATCACAGCAGAGCCTTGCCCTTTTCATCACCGAGGTAACTGTCCGTTTGAGGACTTCAATCGGGGCGGTAGCTGCAAGTGGTTCAAAGTATCGACTTTGTAATTGAGTGAAGACCTTGACACGATGAATCTCATAATCCAAGGCGCATAAGGCTTCACTCAAATGGTGACATAGCAATGTTAGCGAGTCCTCATGAAGAAATCATGGAAATTGACGGGAACGCCATGGATGATATTGAAAAGCATATTCTTCATGATGCCAACGACTTCTTCATCATTCGAGTCGTGGCCTTTGATAGGACTCATTGTCTTCGTCAGAATACGATAGACTGTCCGAGGCACATATAATAATTCCTTGACGAGGAATTTGGTTCTTGGGGCCTGTCTTGGCTTCAAAGGCTTCATCAGCACTTGCATATAGTGATTTGAAAGTTCTTTTTCTTCATAGATACGACGTGCACCATCAAGAGGAGGACTGAGTGGTAGGGCACGAAGCAATTCAATTGCAGGTGCCTTGTAGTGAGTATTTTCGGTCATCCAATCTAAGACCCATGAATTTACGTCTTCAGCGTCTCCGGTGATGTGCAGTGTTGCATAAAACTGAAGAATTAACTCTTCATTCCAGTCACAAATATCAGTGCAGAAATTTAGAAGTCCTGCGTCGTGAAGAACACTGAGGACTGGCTCAAAGCTGGCAAAGGACTCCATATCCACATGAGGAATATGAGCATGATCGAAGATTTTATCCTTGTTGAAAAGCACCGAGGAATAGAAGTTGGCTTGGCCGGCAGTCGTAAGCGCCTCTTCCTAATGCGAAGCGTAATCATAAGGATTATATTCGGTGAAGAACACGTGCTCGGCAAAGAAATCTTGACCTTGAACTTTTGCTTGGTTGAGAACGGATTCTTTTGCTTGGGCAGAGGGGTGTCAGTGAGTTGCATCACCACCTCAGGAATCACAAGTTCAGTTTCTTCAGCCTGAGGAATTTCTTGCTCCTCAACGTGTGCAGTCGAGGATTAGCGGCTGACAGCAGTTTCATCGGCACTAGTGGCTGGAATTTCTTCATGCAGAACCCGGTGGGTTGATTTTCTTGAGTCTATCCGGACTGTTTGCGCAGGGGTGAGGAATCTGTTGGAGCGGGGTGAAGAGAGGAGTATTGGGATCTTGACTTTCCCAAAAGTCATCATTGATAAGCGGTGTGGTGCATCCAATATCCACATCTTCATCTTCAATTTCCTCGGCACCACTGAGGAATTTCATAGTACGATGAGGGAATAATCGGGGTTGAAGGGATGGCATCCACTTCAATTTCTTCATCAAGCTGCTCCCGACGAAGCAAAGCAGATCGATGTTCTTCATCGGATCCGATTGGGATCTCATAGTCTTCTCCAAAGGAACAACTTCCTTTGATGGTATGGAGGAAATTGGAACAGCATCAATTGGAGTTTGAATGAGCTGGTCATTGGCTTCATTTTCTTCACAGTAGAAGAATCGACGCTTGATGCTTTCCTTTTCTTCACGCAGCTCGCTTCGCAGCCTTTGGTTTTCTTCACATCAAAAGCGGATGGAAGAATTGGAGTTGGAGTTGGCGCAGGAGGAGCTGAGGAATTTGGTTCAGTTTCTTCAGGGGTAACTGTTGCAGTTCCCCTGTCTTGAGCAATTTCTTCAGGCGCACCACTAGTGGGTGCCCTGGCAATTTCTTCAGCGGTTGGAGTGGGATCATCAGCCCTGGAATCAACGTTTTCATCAGCAGGCTGAACGTCATCAGCAGTCTTGGCATTTTCTTGATGGCTGGTGAGGCTACTGACTGAGGAATTTCATATTGCATTGGGACAGCAACATTTGTGAGATTCTTCGTCGGGTTGACGAATCGACCTTGGCTCCTTGCCAATCAGCATTGTATGAGTCGAAGTTTTTCTTTGAGGTTTTGAATTTCGATCTGGACTGGAGAAGCTCCTCGGTGTCATCTTGACAACGTTTTCTTCAGAACTTCTCCTTCTGTATTGAGCCTTTTTGATTTCCCTCGCCTTTTCATACTTCCATTTTCTTCAGCTATGAAGTGAGTCAACATATGACTTTCACGGTGTCAAATGAAGGTCGAGCAGAGGGGTATTGGGATCATTGTGCGGTAGATCAATAAAGTCGAGGACTTTCTTGGGTCCAATAGCAAAGGCACAGATGTACCTTTGGCTCTAGCGGCCCTTACTTGACGGTCTCGATGATTTCATGAAGTTCTTCATCGGATGCCTCATCATCGATGGCACATGGAATGCAACCATTTTCTTCGTTGGGCTAGGCGAGGACCTCGTCCATTTGTTGCTTTGGTTTTCAAATGAGTCGGACCAGTTGAAGAAATGGGAGCTCACGAGAACTTGGCAGAGATGCTCGAGGCAATTGAAAAGCCAGCAGTCCTTTGACATGTAGCTAGGTGCACGAGGCCCAGAAGGTTTTGACGGAGCTGTTGAGGACTTTGGTAGAGTAGCAGCAGTTTGAGGAATTTGCTTGGAAGGTGTCTTTGAGGAACTTGGCCGTGAGGGCGCAGATGATGAAGCACTTGGCTTATGAGCAGGCTTCTTTTGCATTGATTTCCTCGGTTTGACCGAGACCTTCGTGGCGATGGCAATGGCGAGAATCCTCATTGAATTTCTTCTGCCTCCTTTGCTTGCTTTGCCAATTTTGCTTGGCGTTTAGCCCATTCCTCGTGAAAGTCCTCACCTCGTTTGATGCTTGTGGGATCAGCTATTTGGCCAGTGCCAAAGGAGCTCTTGGGCATGGAGGATTAAGAGCGAATTTCTTCATGTACTTAGGAGTTACATATCTATATTCCCTCCATTCCCGTGCCCATCTCCGTTCAATCTTACGAATACGCACCTTGCGTTGATTTTGCTTTCTTCATCCGGTGTGCGATTAGTCGGCATATATATCCTCGGGGATTTCAAACGCGATCATAACCTCGTGTTTCTTTCCTCCCTTACGTGGCTTCTTACCATCTCGCCATTTTCTTGATTGAGGAAATTGAACAATTGAGTTCTCTGAAGAAGTGTGCAGTTTTTCTTCGAGGAACGCTGCAAATGAGTTAAGTTGATGAGAACCTAGGGATTCAGCGGCGGACATTTGTACCTGTGAACAGTATAGGTGCGAGGAATTTGGAGAGGTCATATGCATTCTCAGAGGGTTTTTCAAAAAGAACAAGTTTTGAGGATTTTGACCAGATGAGCCTTGAAGAATTTCACTAAGCGTTCTTAGTCTTAGGTTCCAGAGTTGTATAGATCGAAGATCCACACAATTGAGGAATCTTGAAGAAAATCATTGCTTAGAGAAACGAATCAAGAGGTTTGAGGTGTTCATATGTGTGAAGATTTGAAGAATAAACACCTTTGAAGAATTTGAAGAAGATTTGAGAATCAAAGCGAGTAATAAAAGTAGCTTTTAATTACCCGAAGTGAAGAACTCGACGAACTGAGAAGAACAGTTGGAAGTTCGTCCGTTCAGATCTTCCACGCCCTAACTTGGCGGAGGAAGACAGCTACGGCGACGGCGGAGTGAAGATTTCCGCGGTCGGCGCAAGTACGTCGGCGACGAGGTCAAGGCAGTGAAGCTTTTCCTCACCGGCGACGATGGATTAGCGGCGGCGCTAGGGTTTGAGGAACTCGAGCGGGAGAGAGAGGTCGAGCGGAGTAAAAGAGTGAGGAAGGGAGAGAGAGGGGTATTTATAGACACGGTGAAAAACGGATCGTCCGAAGATTTAGGACGAACATGCCCCTGACCGCTTCCCTTCTCACGACATGTGTCACCCACATACTGTGTAGTGGAGATCATGTACGATCGTGGGTGAATAACGTAATGCATCGAGGGATGCGGAACGGTTTGAGCGGCAAAAAACGAAGGTTTGGATAAGATTCGTTTTAAAGTTCCGTTCGCAATTTCTTCAAATTGCCAAGGACACGGTGAAGATTTTGAGCGAAGTTTCAAAGTAGAACGCACATGAAGAATTTGTGAATGGATTGGGTTGAGTATAGCATAGAGGGGAAGGGTCCGATCACATTCACTTAGCATAAAAAGCGACTTGAGGAAATAGCCATAAGTGAATGCTTTGTAGAGGACATAAACCCATATATATATATAGCCAATGAAGAAAGGCAGCGGAAATAGTGAAGATTTTGCAAAGTTGAAGAATTTGAAAAACTGAAGAATTTCAAAACTAAGGAAAAACTCAAATTGAAGATTTCAACTTTGGTGGTGGCGTGACCCACCGTATAAGAATGATGATTTCAGACACCGCATTACAATTGTCGAGGGTTTTGAGAATCAATTTCTTCATTAATTTCTTCACACTTAGAGTGTTATTCTTCATTGATTGAAGAAAACGTTTCTTCATGTGTTGCACATCTAAGTCATCAATTTTGCATAAGTGTTAGGATGTGTGTCCTTTTCAAAGAACATTCGAAGATTCTAAGATATTTAGCTCACACCGCAACTTGCTAAATTTCTTCTCATCCAAGGGCTTAGTGAAGATATCAGCTAGCTGTTCTTGATCTTCACGTGCTTTCGATGGAGATGTCGCCCTTCAACACATGATCACGAAGAAAATGATGACGAATTTGAATGTGCTTTGTCTTCGAAAGTGCTGAATCGGGTTGTGAGCAATCTTGATGGCACTCTCATTGTCACAATAGAGAGGCACATTCTTCACGTTGATGTCGTAGTCCTTGAGGGTTTGCTTCATCCATAGTAATTGAGCACAACACGAGCCAAAGACAATGTATTCAGCTTCCGCAGATGAAGCGGTGATACGCAGATTCTGTTTCTTCGAGGACCAATGGACCAAAAGATCGTCCGAGGAAATGACAAGTACCAGATGTTGACTTGCGGTCCACACGATCACCGAACATAGTCGAGTCGAGAATATCCAATGAGATCAAAAGTAGAGCCCTTGGGGTACCATAATCCTAGTGTTGGTGTGTGAGCTAGATATCGAAGAATATGCTTCTGACCTTATGGTGTGATTCCTTCGGTGTAGCTTGAAATCGGGCACACATGCAAACACTAAGCATTATATCTGGCCTAGATGCACATAAATACAATAAGGAACCAATCATGGAGCGGTATACCTTGTGATCGAAGTCAATACCATTTTCATCAGTGCATAGATGGCCATTTGTGGGCATTGGAAGTTTGACACCTTTGCAGTCTTGAATGACGAAATTCTTCAGTACATCAATGAGGTATTTCTCTGAGATATGAATATGCCATTGTGTTGTTGACGAATTTGAAGACCTAAGAAGAATTTCAACTCTCCCATCATAGACATTTGATATTCTTCACTCATCATGTAGGCAAATTCATCACTATAGCGTTGGTCGATCTGACCAAAGATAATATCATCAACATATATTTGGCACACAAAAAGTTCACCATCATAAGAGTTAGTAAAGAGAGTAGGATCGAGTGAACCAGGTGTGAAGCCATTCTTCACGAAGAATTCCTTCAATGTATCATACCACGCCCGAGGGCTTGCTTGAGGCCATAGAGGGCCTTATTGAGTCTGAAGACTTTGTCGGGATTCTTTGGATCTTCAAAACACAGGGGTTGAGCAACATATACTTCTTCCTCAAGCTTACCATTGAGGAATGCACTTTTCACATCCATTTGATATAAAGTGATATTGTGATGGTTAGCATAGGCGAGTAATATCTTGAATAGACTCAAGTCTAGCAACATGTGCAAAAGTTTCATCGAAATCAATTCCTTCAACCTGCGTGTAGCCTTGAGCTACTAGTCGTGCCTTATTCCTCACCACAAGACCATTTTCATCTTGCTTGTTGCGATAGATCCACTTTGTGCCAATGATATTATGCTTGCGAGGATCTGGACGTTTGACCAGTTCCCAGACGTTGTTGAGCTCGAATCGATGTAATTCTTCTTGCATGGCCTGAATCCACTCGGCTCGTAAATGCTTCATCTACCTTAGTGGGCTCTGTGATAGAGACAAAAGCATAGTGCCCACAAAAGTTAGACAAATGTGAAGCTTTTGAGCGTGTGAGAGGACCTGGCGCTTCAATGTCATCGATGATCTTGTCAACTTGCACTTCTTTTGCAACGCGAGGATGAGCTGGTTGTCGTCGAGGAATTTGATCATTTTCCTCAGCACCATTTTCTTCATCATTATCTTCAGGTGCATCAGCTTGACGTTCTTCGCGTACAGGAATGAATTCTTCAGCAGTTTCTTCAGTAGGAATGACATCCTCAGTTGCCTTGAACCTGATAGAATCCTCGGTGCTGGTTCGTCTAACGGAAGGTAGGTGCTCTCTTTGCGAGCCATTAGTTTCATCGAACCGCACATCTACAAAGGTCAACAATCTTGTGTAGAGTGATGTTGAAGACTACTGTAGGTGTGCGAGTCCTTTCCGTAACCAAGCATAAAACCTTCATGTGCTTTCGGTGCAAATTTAGAGTTGTGGTGAGGATCTCTAATCCAGCATTTAGCACGAAGACTTTGAAATAACTTACATTGGGTTTCTTGTCCGTGAGGAGTTCATAGGCAGTCTTTTGAAGAATTTGTGAAGATATACTCTGTTGATGATGTGGCACGCGGTGTCAATTGCTTCAATCCAGAAGCGACTAGGCGTTTTGTATTCATCAAGCATAGTGCGAGCCATCTCAACAAGAGTTACATTCTTGCGCTCCACGATGCCATTTCTTTGAGGAGTATAGGGAGCAGATAACTCATGAGTAATACCAAGTTCATCAAGATAATCATCAAGACCGAATTCTTGAACTCAGTTCCATTGTCACTCTGATGTGCTTGATCTTCACACGAAAGTTGGTTGAAGCCCTCGAGGAAAATCGTTTGAAGATTTCCTGCACTTGATTTTTGTAAGTAACAATGTGTACCCATGTGTAACGAGAGTAATCATCAACAATAACAAAGCCATATAGTGATGCTTCATTAACGACAATTTGAATAATGATTGGGACCAAAGAGGTCCATGTGAAGCAATTCGAAGGACGAGTAGTGGTCATGATAGTCTTCGCGGATGCTTGGCCTTGGTCATTTTTCAGCTTCACGGGCTCGCATAGGTGATCCTTGAGGAATTTGACATTCTCAATGCCAATGACATGCTTCTTCTTCGCAAGCGTGTGCAAATTCCTCATGCTGCGTGACCAAGTCATCGATGCCATAGCCAACTTCTTTGAAGCTTTTGCAAGTAGGCACACGGCTGGTTGTGGTCTGTAGAGAAGTCAACAATATACAAGTCTCCTCTCCTAAAGCCTTCAAGACTTTGGAATTGTCGACTTCCATAATCACAACACAACGATACTTGCCAAAGATAACAACCATATCAAGATCACAAAGCATTGAGATCGACATGAGGTTATATCCTAAGGACTCAACAAGCATGACTTTGTCCATGTGCATGTCCTTAGAGATAGCAACCTTACCAAGTCCCAATACGACTTTTGCCTTTGTCGGCAAAGATGATATGCTTCAGATGCGACGGTGATAAGGTAGCATCCATCAATAGATTCTTGTCACCAGTCATGTGATTTGTACATCCACTATCGAGAACCCACTCAGTGGCTTTGGGTTGATCATCCTGCAGATGAATTAGTACAACTTACGATCTCATATACTTCATCGGTGAAGAATATGATATCAAGTTCATCAGATGAATTTCATCGATCGATTATTCAGATAAGCGGTAGGAGGACATGTGAAATGAAAGTTCATTTCATCATGATTAGCTGCGTCCTTTCGAGCATTTTGTCGTGCCCTGACAAATTCTTCAGACGTTTAGGCACGTCTGGAGACTGACCTGCAGAAGAGATTAGTTCTTTTCTTCACCACCCACATCTGAAGGGGTGGCAAAGAGTTCATCATTCTGCGAGCACCATACGAGAATGGTGGCATAGAGGCCAAACCATTTCGTTTCACATAAGAGGGTTAGGGTAAGCATATGAATAAGCGGTGAAATTCTTGAGGACTTATGAACATATTGGTTTGAAGAATAATGCACATATTCATAGCCCTTAGCTCTACCCTCACAAACAGAGTTGTTAGCATGATGATAATCATATAAGGACTTTGATCCTTTTGAGGAATTTGATCCACGTGAGGAATTTGGTCCGTATGAGGACTTGGATCCATATGAAGAATTAGGTCCATATGAAGAATTTGATCTGGGGTTCCTATTCTTCACTAGTGGTGTCATGAGGACATTCACCTGAAGACTTTCAAGGCACTTCTTGGGAACCCAGATTTTCTTCATAGGGGAACCGTTCCTGCGATTAGTGCCAACATATCTAGCAAATACTTCACCATTTTGATTTTGAACAGTTTATAGTTGGAGTCAAATGACTCATCGGCGAGAATGAGGAAATTACATACGAAAAACCAGATAAGGTAGATGGATCAGCTGGAGGTCCCTTTGCAGCAACCCATGAGGTTTTGGGAATGCTGCTCGGGCTTCGGTATGTTCCATCGACATTTAATTTCCTCTCAAATGCGATACCCTCTTTCCTAGGGTTTCTGTTGAGGATCCGCTTTTTAAGCACATCACAAAGAGTCGATGCCCTTTGAGGCTTTTGTACATGCTGTCATGTACAATTCCTTCGATCCTACATCGTCGGTGATACTAGCAATGTCCTCGGATGAGGAATTAGTGATAGCAGAGGCAGGTGAAGAATTTGTAACAGTTGAAGCATTTGAACATTCAGTGAAGAATTAGCAGTTTCACGTTCAATGCACTTTAAGCATGGAGGAACAAATTCTTCTTGAGAAGCGCTGATTTGTTGAGCAAGTAATGAACCGCGCTCCTTCTGAAGATCTTCATAACTCACTCTTAGCTTCTCAAGATCTTGCTTTCTTTGAAGAAATTCATAAGAAAGTTTCTCATGATCAGATAAGAGAGTGTTATGCTGACCTTGAAGGTTGTCAAGCCTAGACTGAAGTCTCTGAAGATTTTCAGTCAGGGCTTTAGTGCGATCCATTTCTTCACCTAACATATCATCACTCTTATCTAGCATGTTTTGAACCTTCTCAAAAGCCCTTTGTTGTTTTATAGCAATCTTAGCAAGTTTAGAGTAGGCTGGGCTTGAGATCCTCATCGATTCATTTTCACTAGATTCGGAGGAGGTGAAGTTTAGTACCTTAGCACCTTTTGCCATGAAGCAATAGGTGGGGCGTAGTCATTATCATCCTCATCGGGCTTGTCGGTAGTCAGTTTCTTGATGTTGAAGATGGACTTGCTAACAAAAGCGATAGCAAGAGCCGGACTAGCCACACCAGATTCGGATTCTTGAGACTCCTCCTCTTCCTCATTTTCCTCAGATTCAGCTTGAGTCCATTTCCTTGCCAATGAATGCCCGAGCCTTTTTGGAGCTGCTCTTCTTGTGAGAAGAAGGTTTTGAGGATTTTGATGATGAAGATTTTGATGATTTCTTTTTCTTCTTCACGTCATCGAGCTGTAATCCTTGTGTTTCTTCTTTCTTAATTCCTTTTCCCACCGAGGACAATCTTGGATATAGTGACCAGGTTTCTTGCATTTGTGACAAAGTCTTCTCTTATAGTCACTAGATGAGGAATCACCGCTTCTTGAGGATTTTCCAAAGCGACCACGTCTTGAGAATTTCTGGAATTTCTTCACGGCGATGCTAGCTCTGGCCAAATTCTTGAGGATCTCCTAGGCTACTACGAGTCTTCACTCTCGATTCGGACCTGACCTTGGCCTTCGTGGCACGTGTTTTTCCATAGAGAACCATAGAGATCTCTCTTTTCAAATTTGGAACTTCGTGAGTATTTAGCCTTTCGAGGATATCGGCAGGATCAAGAGACTTGTAGTCAGCTCGTTCTTGTATCATCGGTGCGGAGTATCAAATGAGGAATCAAGCGATCTTAGCAATTTCTTCACCACCTCATGGTCGGTGATGTCAGTGGCACCCAGTGTTTGAAGCTCATTTGAGATGTCAGTGAGGCGATCGAAGGTTTGTTGAACATTTTCGTTTTCGAGTCTTTTGAAGCGGTTGAAGAGATTCCGAAGAACATCAACTCGAGAGTCACGCTGAGTTGAAACACCTTCATTTACTTTGGACAGCCTGTCCCAGATGAGTTTGGCAGATTCCAAAGCACTCACTCTTCCATATTGACCTTTGCTCGGATGGCCACATATGATATTCTTCGCTTGAGAATCGAGTTGCTTGAATCTCTTCACATCGGCATCATTCGGAGAAAGTGTGGTGAGGAAACACCTTTTGTCACAACATACCGTAGATCGTTGTCAATTGCTTCAAGATGCATTCGCATTTTGTTCTTCGATGAGGGGTAGTCCGTCCAATCGAAGGTAGGACACCCTGCCGAGACCTTGATCATACCTGCGGTCGACATAACTAAAACTCCGGTGGTTAAACCAAAATCACACGTAACAAGGGAGTACCTTGCTCGATACCAATTGAAAGTGCGTTATATCGACTAGAGGGGGGTGAATAGGCGATTTTATGAATTCTTCATCGTGGAATTTGCAGGTGAGGAAATTCCTTAACGAAGAACTACTTGCAGCGGAATAAGTACTCGAAGTAAACATAACAGATTACAAGCAAAGTCATCATGATGAAATGAAGACAATCACAGTCTGAAAAGCGTAATCACAGGATAACACAGGATGAAGACAAGCGGTTTGAAGAAATTGGTGAGGAAATTGAGAAAGTCTTGATCAAAGTCTTCAAACACAGATATGAACAAATACTCAACACAAGAATGAGGAAATGAAAGGGTTGAGGAAATAGAACCGATTAGGTTGGTGAAGACAATGATTTGGTAGACCAGTTCCAAGCTTCTTTGTCTCGGTTGTACGTCTGGTTGGAGCCATTTGAGTATTTAAATTCGAGGACACAGTCCGGACACCCGAATACCGAAAGCACGCAGCTCAGGACACCAAGTCCTCACCGTATTCTCCTTGAACTAAGGTCACACAGACCTCGTCCAATCACTCGTGGTAAGTCTTGAGCGACTTCCAAACCTTCCACAGACTTGGTCACTCGGCGATCCACAATTCCTCTTGGATGCTCTAGACCATGACGCCTAACCGTCTGGAAGAAGCACAGTCTTCAAAGGTAACAAGCGTCGGATCCACGCAGGATCAATTTCTTGATGATGCTCAATCACTTTGGGTTTGTAGGGGTTTGGTTTTTGGGGTTTTCCTCACTTTCGATGATTTTCGCTCAAAGTCCTCGGAGGATGGGTTGCTCTCAAATGACAAGTGTCAAGTTCTCTCGAGCAGCCAACCAGCTAGTGGTTGTAGGGGCGGCTATTTATAGCCTAGGGAGCAGCCCGACATGATAAGACATAAATGCCCTTCAATGATATGACCGTTAGGTGGATAAGATATTTTGGGACAGTGGCCAAGAAGCACAAGAACGGTCCGGAAATTTGACTCTCAAATTCCTCGGGGCTATCATGTTCCTCCTTTGTGTAGGCAATTACGCCTTTGGCGAATTCCTAACTCCTCGATCAAAACAAATTCCTCGGCGACAAGAAGAGCTTCGTCTACATCCTTGAAGAAATTGACTGAAGCTGTATGAGATTTCCAAAGGCTTCACTCGAAGGGATTGGTAGGTGTAGGATTTTGAGTTGAGCATCAAATGGAAATTTTTCCTTAGTATTTCCTCGACCCCCTTTAACAAAGACGGTGTTTCCTATGACTCAAGAAAGAGAAAATGAAACTACGAAAACAGAAGTCTTCACGCTTCATGTTCCTCAAGTGAATACCAAGTCTTCAAGGTCACACCAATTACTTCACTTTCAAAGTCTTCAGAAAGTCTTCAGAATATCAAAGTCTTCAGATGAAGAACTTCATTTTTAGGGGTCGACTTTCTCTGTAAATATCAAACTCCTCATAGACTTATAGACCTGTGTACACTCACAAACGCATTAGTTACTTAACCTATAAGTCTTCAATACACCAAAATCACTAAGGGGCACTAGATGCACTTACACCATGTACTAGTATGATGTAACTACAGTGGGTTGTCGTGTTTCGTACTCTTCCAGTCCACTGTGGAGATGATTGGTTGATTTTATATCGCTGAACAATATAAAATATTATGAGTGCAGACGCTCCACCCCGAGGTTCCTTGCTCCTTCTCGATCGTCGGGAATCTATGTTCTTCCACTCTATTTTTTACTTGAGCTTTGTTCATCCTTTTGCCAACACGCGACACATCTAGCATCAAGGTGCACGTGTCATGCAAGGATCGTTCCATCTATATGAAGAACACGTGGGACTGGAACTACAAGACGCAGACATGTACCCGAGGTGGACGTGCGAACCTGTGTAACGTGGCCTTGATAAGTGAAGTAGAAAGGCACAAATAGTATGAACATGCGTGGCATATAGGCATTTGTCTCTTACTACCACTAAATGTTATGCGTGTAATGCCCGGTGATGTTATGGATGCGTGACTAAGTACTCTACTACTACTATATTAATTGGAGGCACATATTAGGTTTTATATTTGTTTACGTGTATGCCCCGAGACCTTCCAACTAGACGTGTCTTTCTCTCTGGGTCGCACTTTGTATCGTTCATACCACTAGTACAGTAGTACTACTACGTGTGGTCTCCGACTCAGAAGTGGAGATGCTCTACCACGCTGTTCATGTCCCACTCCTTTCATTTGGCGTGCGACATCCATACGCGTGCCATGTGTTTGGCACTCCTTCATCGTAAGAGTTGAAACACTAGCATTCATTAGAAATAAAAAATAAACATAAATCACCAGTGATACTATACCATGCGGTTTCCTTGCTCATCAATATTGGAAAGAATACTTCCGCTCGCCGACATGTGGGACGTCGGCCATCCTGGTCCACTTGCCATGCCCGCAGAACTCCAAGGGAGACTCACCCGGTCAAATCGGCGCAGATAATTACTAGTGAGCCGTCAAATCACATGCCCAACCTTACCTTTGTGAAGTTGCTCGGACGAAGGAACCATCATGACTTTGAATTCTGCTTCTTGAAGAAAACTACTGTACCAGTGATCGCTAGCTTCTGATGAGTTACTCCAAAGCAGAGGCCTCCTTTGGTTCATAGGATAGGAATTTTATAGGAATATGAAAATCATAGGAAGTGAAATGACATGCATCTCAATTCCTAGAGAGAAAGAGATGCCATTTGATGCATAGGATAGGAAATTTTCCATTGAGTCTAGGCTAATGTACTGGTAATTTGCTCTAAAAACTACAGTAGTAACTATAGTACAGGTACATGCTCGTAATTAATTAAACAAACGTACGGCGACACAGACACACACACTAACTACTAGTACTACTACTTTTCACATGTTGGCCATACGCCGTCATTCTCTTTCCCGGCTTTGTCAGTGAAACCCCACCTTGCTTGAACCTCCGCCGACCTCTCCGTAGCAGCGCATGCATCCTCTTCTTTCTTGCGGCGGCTTGAGTTCTTTCTGACTTTTCTGCTCCCTCTGTGCGTCTTTGGCCGCCTCTTGCTCTACCGCCCATTCATCCTTGGCAGCTTCAAATTTCGCCCACATAGGTGTGAGGTCGCGAGCGACGATGAACTCGGCACGGCGGGATGCCACCTCTTGCCTACCATTCTGTGTGCGGTTGTGGGTGGCAAGGAACTCGGCGCGGCGGGATGCCGTCGCTTCCTTACCGGTTAGTGTGCGGCGCGGTGGCATGAACGACGCTTGGTGACAGCTCTGGGGTGGAGTGGCCGGAAAACCGTAAAGTGCATTGGTTTGTCAAGAGCTCAAGGACGTAAGGCGAAGGAAATTTGGATTCCCCTTCAATCCTGGTCATTTATTACCGAGTAAAATGCATTGGCGGTCATTGAACTTGTCTTGATAGCTCACTTTGATCATTGTATACGAGATATGGTGATTATCACGGTCCGGCTTAGCGTATAGCTCCGTATTTATGCAGTTGACGAGTCAAACAGTCCGCATCGCCTCATCAGCTCGTGTTCTTTATCTATCTATCTATGCAGGCCTACACAGCCGGTGGAGAAAGAAATAAAAACCCAAATTATGCATATGTGACATTACTGTTTAGACGTTTGCTGGAGGCCTCCGCAAACACCGAGCATGTATTCACCTGGATCAACACCAATGGTCATACTCGTGACTCGGCGCCTTGCTCATGTATATCGTCCATCACACCGACAATCTATAAAACAGCCTAGCTAGAGAGGGTACTATGGTGCGGAGTATGTACTATCGTGAGCAACCGATCATAGTGCCACTGCACACGAGTGTGTGTCTAATGGTGGTCGTCGAATGCTAGCTGGCGACAAGAGCGGTTGCATGGACGCCTGGTTGTCAATATGTGCCGCATACGCTTCAAAGGCTCGTCATCCATGAGTTCACATTTTACCACCACGCCAGCGTCTGACCGCCCTGGCCTACCGAAACCACTTACATCGCTAGCGTGCGCTTCCCGCCTGAAACGATCACCGTCACTCCAGAACGTCAATGTCGCATTCACCGGCCTTAGCTGCAGGTGCAGTTGGTGTGTCACTGACATGCGGGCCTGATGCCCGTTGGGCCCACATGTCGGTGAGACAAAGCACCTGCGGTTAAGTCACTGAAGCAGCGTTCGCATTCATGCCCGACACGACCTCTCACTGGCGTCGGCATTGCAGCAGCGCGACGGCCGAGAGAGCGCCACCCGCGTGGCATCCCGGTGCAAGCGATTGCCCCGCATTATGCCACGGCTACCGACGAACCTACTCAGGTGCCATCCGTCCATCCGTCTGCCGTGGCTCATTGCCATTCGCCCGCTATATTAACTTGAGCCCCAACTCCAAGCCATAGCCAAATACCCACACTCATTCTCCTCCGGTCCCTTCCTTCTGTTGGCACCACTCAAACCATGGCCTCCGGGCACTCCAAAGCTCTCTTGGGCGTCTTGTTGCGGGAGCGGGAGCGAAGGACATCGGTGGCTCCGCTTCGGGTGCGCTCCAAATCTCTCTTGGATGTACTCTCGCAGGAGCAGACGAAGGAGATCGCTGGCTCCCCCCCGACCGCCCTCCGCCGCCACGACCACGAAGCCGAGGCGTCTTGGGCGCAGCCGGCAGCGAGGAAGAGTAGTACACGGTAGGTCGTCACCGCTCTGGTCCCAGGAAGGACACCGCTCCTCCACTCAGTTGACGCCAAGCTTGGTGGGATAAAAATCGGCGGCCGATTAGCCGCTTGACGGCGACGTGGAGGCGGAAATCTACATAACCTTGTGCTCCGGAGGAGGAGGTTACCGAGGCGGATAAGGAGGAGGCAAAGGTAATGGCCGGCTTTCTCGGGTTCACGAACGGACATGGTGGTCGGGGCCCGGCGATCGTTTAGATTAGGTTTACAATAGGTTTTAGTACGGTTTGTGCGAAATATGTAATGAATTTCATCCAGTTTATAGGAAAAGTTCTCGAAATGTAATGAATTTCATCCGGCCAATTTGAAATTTGCTTTGTTTGCACGAATTTCGTCCGGTTAGTTCATATAGTTGTCGAAAGGTATGTGGGCAGCATTGGATGGCATCCACCAGTGTCCTCGGACAGATGCAGGTGTAAATTTGAGGGCGGTACCGGAGATGCCCTAACTATCATGCTATAATTGCTAACAGTGCTCCATTATTTCGTAGGGAACAGTTATCCCTCGATCAAAATGAGATTCGCCGTGTTTCGCACTCCTCCCACGTAAGAGTGTAGACTCATGCTTACATAAAAATGGAGCAAGTGGACGGCACTGTAGCACGTCATATCACTCAAACTAGCCCGCCTAACGCGCGGGAAAGCACCGTGTCGGTGTCAAAACCGGCAGATCTCGGGTAGGGGGTCCCGAACTGTGCTTCTAAGGTGGATGGTAACAGGAGGCGGGGGACACAATGTTTACCCAGGTTCGGGCCCTCTCGATGGAGGTAATACCCTACTTCCTGCTTGATTGATCTTGATGATATGAGTATTATAAGAATTGATCTACCACGAGATCGTAGAGGCTAAACCCTAGAAGCTAGCCTATGATTATGATTATTGTTGCCCTACGGACTAAACCCTCCGGTTTATATAGACACCGGAGGAGGCTAGGGTTACACAGAGTCGGTTACAAGGGAGGAGATCTACATATCCGAACTGCCAAGCTTGCCTTCCACGCAAAGGAGAGTCCCATCCGGACACGGGACAAAGTCTTGAGTCTTGTATCTTCATAGTCCAACAGTCCGGCCAAAGTGTATAGTCTGGCTGTCCGAGGACCCCCTTATCCAGGACTCCCTCAGTAGCCCCCGAACCAAGCTTCAATGACGATGAGTCCGGCGGGCAGATTGTCTTCGGCATTGCAAGGTGGGTTCTTCTCCAAATTCTGAGTACCTGTCGAGTGGTGTCCGGCTTCCCATAAATGTTGCACTCCTTGGCTTCCACGCCTAATAATGGCTATCTTCCACGTGTCGAGCAAATGCGAGAAGTCGAGGCATTTTTACACTTGCCACCCTAACCATGTGAGCAAATCGTCTATTTAAAGGGCCGGGGATCCTCAGATCCAGATCACACCATCCTCCCTCAGCGAGTATCCACCGGAGCGCGCCCGAAAAAATCCATCCCATCATGGCCGGCCATCGCAGCTCCTCCTCTCGCTCCCGTAGCCCTAAGCCAGACAATTGGAAGAAGTGTTCCGTCTCCCACAGATAGTTAGTAGAGTTACAGACCCAGGGGTTCCTCCCTCCTGCGTATATGGTCCCCCTCCGAGCCGGACTAGCCACTTACAATGGCGGGGAGCAAGCGGAGAGCTTTCCCAATCCATCTATGGGGGATCGGGTATGCCTTGTCCCTTACTTATTAAGGGGACTTGGATTTCCAATCCATCCGTTCCTCCGCGGGCTCCTGGAGTTCTACGGCCTCCAGCTGCATAATTTTACTCCCGCCTCCATATTACACATCGCTGGCTACATCGCCTTTTGCGAGCTGTTCTTGGGCTGCGAAGCTCATTTTGAGCTATCGAAGAGGCTATTCTGCCTCGTACCCCGTACATAGGAGGGGTCAATATATCAAGTGGGCGGAGCCGAGATATGGCGCATCGCCGAGACCGGATACCTGTCCGGTACTCCGAAGAAGACGTCCGAAGACTGGCCTTCGGAGTGGTTTTATATGGAGGACGTCCCCCTCCCGGACCCTATTCGGATGGGCCTTCCTGAGTTCAATAACACCCCTTTGGAGAAAGCGCCGTTGGCGTCCCGGAGCCCCGGGAGGAAGATAACAGAGAGGTCCTTTACCTGATGGACCGGATAAAAACGCTGGCCAAATCAGGACTGACAATAATGGAGGTTATGTTAATATGTATAATGCGGGGGGTGCAACCACTTCAATATTGGGGTCAACCCATGTGGCACTTCAATGGAGAAGACGATGCCACTCACTACGGCCGTAAAGGTCCGGACTCCGTCGCTGCTCTAGCGAAAATACTGTCTGATTTATATAAAGGATAGGAAGAGGAGTTCATCCGCATTAAGCCACGGGATGGATTCTCCATGTACAACCCCCCAAACTGGGTGATGTACTACTTTTTACTCCAGACCTTCCCGTATTCTTTGTCATAAGTATTTACCTTGCTATTTCATAGCAGGAACTGCGAAAAGCCGTGAGGGAAGTCCACAGCCCGTCTCCACAGCCAGAGGACCCTGACCAGGCCCTCGACCCCGGACTCGAAGAAGATCCAGACATATTTGTGGAGCTTATCAATAGGACATTCTATCAGTTAAGCTGCGACGGTGCCTTGGTGGCTATCATAGCCGATTATCCTGGACTGCTCCCTGCATCGCATGTAAGTAAAATCGGAGTCCCAACTTCCGAGAAGGATTCCTTTCTTTGCACTTCACCTACCGGACACATTTAGTGTCTTACAGGGAAGGCCCTCGGGACGCCATGCCGAACCCGCAGTGACTCACCAACAAGTGGCACCGAAACCGGGTTGGCTTAAAAGGAAGGCAGTCAGGACTAAGACACCATCGCAGAGGTATGAAAAAGGACCCTGCTCCGTGGTTGCCGTCTTTAAAATATAATAACTTCCATGGTTCCTGGCAGGAAAAACGCTCGCCGGGCCGTATCCAGCGAGCCTGCCGGCCGCGCCTCCACCAGCCGGGTTCCACAGCCGGACTCAAAGGCAGATGATAATGTGAGGACAAAGCCGGATGTTCCTCCTACAGAGGATGCGGATAGGCTGTCCGCTACAAATTCTGAAGTGGAAAGTGCCATGAATCACAGGTGTCGCCGGGCCGTACTCCGCGACCCTGGTTTCTCTGAAGAGGCGTTCGATGCCTTCAACTCAGGAGACGCGTACATCTGAGCTGCTCAAAATGGTCTTGCCAGAGCCACGCAGAACCCGGTATGTAAAGGATATACGGGTAAGAAAATCTGATAATTATGTATATCAGTAGCCCCTGAGACTTGAAACAGTTGACACAACTGATTTAAGGATCATTATTTGCGTAGGTTCTTACGGAGAAGATTACCCAGGTGTCTCAAGAGCTGGAGGAGTGCAAAGCCCAGCTACGGGCCGCAGTTGCCGCAATGAAGGAGTCCGAGAAGGCCCCCTATGGTAACACTTGTCTCTATCAAAAAGAATGACATGCACCGGTTAGTATGCGACATGTATGCAAATCTAACAATAGATTCTGCAGATGATCCCGGAATGAATCCGGAGGTCGTGCGAGGGGATGAGCAACATGCTCAATGACAGTTAAAGGCTGGCGAGCATGTGCTTAAGCAGGTTAGGCGGGAGAAAAACGATCTCCAAGATGCCAATATCTGGCTGAGTGTTGAACTGAAAGATGTTCGGGCCCAGCTTGCTGACTCCGTAAAGGAGAATAAGAGGCTTCGACGCGGCATTTTTAGTAAGTGCTTGAACAAACTTTTATAGAGTTCGGCGAAGAAACCGGCTAACAGAGTTATATCTGTAGGTATGCTGACGGGTCGTCCCGCAGAGGAGATGCCCGAGTCTGCGGGTGATCTTCTGCCAGAGCTCTCCCAACTGCACGACCAAGTTCGGCAGGTGATGCAGGGCATTGCCCAGGCCATCCGTCTCCCTGCTGGGAGGCATGGGGGAGCTTGTAGAGATGCTCAAGGGAGCGCGGTGGCGCTTCCGATTATGGAAGATATCTGCCTACCGACAAGGTGCGAGGGAAGCTTGGGCCATGATGAAGACTCGATATACCAAGGCTGACCCGAACCATATGGCCGAAGTCGGACCTGTGGGGTCTGATGGGAAAGAGATCCCCGTCAGTTTGGTGTATGACCAGGTGAAATTAGCCGCAAAGTATTCCCAACAGGATTGTAGGCTAGACAGCCTGTTGGATGGTATAGAAGAAGAATTTAGTCAATCTAAGTGATTGTGTACTTCAATTGACATATATTGTCCCTAGCCGGATTGTAAATCATTTGTCATGGCGGACCTTTTCGCTTCGACCTCCGGACCCGACAGTCCGGAGTGTATCCGAATACCCGCTCAGTTATGTAAAAACCGGGGTACGCGTAGAAACCAGGCGTAGGGGTCATAAGTGCTTGAACAGACAAGTACCCAACTAGCTATGTTCTATTACATGGATAGTAAGAAACATCTTCCAGGGAGAATAGTTCCGTTAAGGGTTCCTTTCCCTGGGTACGCATGCATTAATGTGCATGCCCGAACTGCGAAAAGAGACGCAGGATATAAACTTCCGGGGGCATGTATTACAATAGGTAAAAGTCATCTTTTGTTCACCGACCGAATATTCCCTTAGGAACGCTAGCTTTTGGCTTCACCCAGTCTGAGGTACACATCCGGCTGATCCGGCAGTAACAATCGCAGAGGTGCTCCCCTTATGCCCTAGCTGAATTAACGGGAACGTAGGGCATAAACACAAGAGCCAGGCAACCCAGCTTGGCCAAAACTTAAGTCATATAGATGCATATAATGGCGAGAAAAAGGTACATGTGGAAAGGTAACACATGTGCGAGGGGCATAGAGCCCGGAACGTAGTTATGTTAAGCTTTTGTATAAGAAGCCCCCAGGTATCACTACAAAAAAAATACACTTCCGTGATGATACGTGTTTGTCATAGAAGGTCGCATTTTTTGTCATGCATGTACATCCATGACGATTTTATGACAGAATCAAGATAGTCATACTTGTGCTGTCGTAGAAGTGTTCCATGACATTACCAAAATTATCATAACGGAAGTGTCCACTTCCATGACGATAAATCGCGTCTGAAGTGCTTTCGTCAAGGGTGACCGACACGTGGCATCCACCGTAGTAACGCCGTTAAGCTATCGGGTCGGGTTTTGGATCCGATAACTCGTTAACAGCACCGACCAATGGGGATTTTCCACGTGTAAAATCATCATTGGCTGGAGGAAACACGTGTCGGCTCACCGTTGGGACAGATGTCATACACTCATTGGACCGAAGGCACCTATGATACGGCGACACGTGGCACGGCCCAACAGAGGCCCATTCTTGTGAAAAGGCCGGCCCGTTTGACTTGGTCAAAAGGTGGCGGGCCGGCCCACGGAAAGCCTGTTAACGGCATGCTCGCATATAGCCCATTTACAGCCCGCTAACCCAGGGCCCGTTACGCCCGAATTAGGCCCAGTAGCGTCATCTGGGCCGTCCAATATGATTCAGCCCGTTTTAACTTCCGGCCCATGTGTGGCCCATGACTTCTTTCGGCCCATATGAGGACCTTTGTAACTCTTGGCCCATTAATGGCCCGTGGTGAAACTGGCCCGTAATGAACAGTGTATCACTTTATACCCATTAATGGCTCGTTATTCCATTGGGCCGTTTCCAGTCCAAGTTATCTTTCGGCCTTCTCAGGGCCCATTGATTCTTGGGCTCATTTGCAGCATTCGGTTACATACGGTCCGTTACTGTCATTTTCTGCTTGTGGGCCAAATTCAGCCCGTCGTTACAGTCGGCCCGTTTGCGAACCGTTAATACGTTGGACCGTTTTCATGTAAAAAAACCCGTTGGGCTGTTTTCATAGAGTTATCAAATACGGCCTATTAACGACCCGTTATGGTCCACGAATAGTACGGCCCATGATTGGCGAAATGATGATACGCCCCGTAGAAGGCCCATGGATCCTACGGCCCGTATGAGGCCCATGGATAGTATAGCCCGTAGAAGTCCCATGGATCGTATGGCCCGTAGAAGGCCCATGGACCCTACGGCCCGTAGAAGGCCCATGGACCCTAAGGCCCGTATAGAAGGCCGATGGATCCTACGGCCGGACGAAGGCCCATGGATCATCTGACTGCAGGAGGCCCATGGTTACAACAAATCGTGTGTTGCCATGATTATTTTGGCCTAGTTACCAAAAATAGGCTATTGTGGCCACTAGAAAAAAACAGAAAAAGAACTGCAGTGACTACAAGCAAACAACTAAACAAGACAATAAGGAAATAAATAAGCAAGCAATTAACGCTAGCCTATTGCCGCTATTACACATATTACATCCACTAGGCATCAAAGTTCGCCACCAGTGCAAATATAGGGAACAAAGTAGCACATTACATACACTGGCCGTCAAAATTGGCCACCAGTGCAAATAAACGCGGCAGCAAAACAAGAGCATAACTGAAACAACTTCAGAAGAGCTCAAGAAACGTTATCCTGGGTATCCACCATGCTAGCAATAAGCTTTGCAAGCTGATTAGCTTTGTCCTGTTTGGCGCTAAAATCCTCCAACGCTTGTTGTTGCACCAGAAAGTGTGCATCTGAATGCTCCAGGGACTTCCGCGGTCCTTCCGCTTCTTGTCACATCACAGCGAATCGGTGTCTTTCAGCTTGTAGTTGAGACTCAAGAAACCGAACTGATTCAGACAGTGAGTTTGAATAGCTTGTGCAAGCGGTAGTGGCCAGTAACTCGAACACTAAACCAAGACAGGACTTTGGGGTTGTCTCACTGTCTTCAAGATAGTCTTCCTTAGCTGTTTTATCAGCTTTGTTGGAGACCAACAAGGATGTGTCACTATCCTGAATGTAACATCCCAAATTTTCAATTTGGAATGTTATACATTAGGTCATCATGCATATCATATTTTTCTCGCATTTTTCCGATCCTAGAAAATTTCATGCAACTCAAGGACCCTCGGAGAGAGTTGGAAGTTTCATTATTTTCATATTTGGGATTTCTCAAATTTTGAAAATAGGATCATTGGATTTATTTAATTATCTTCATAAAGTTTTGCTATAACAATCTCAAGAGAGGGAATAATATGACTTTCCCAACATTTAGGAAAAATGAAGATATTATAAATAAACCAAATTTGGTTTTTGAAAGATTTATTTTGCTTAGGCAAAAATGAGCATTTTAAAAATATTATGCATGTTTGCCGTTTTTAAAGTTCATTTTGTTCGACTCATTTTTAGGAGTCGGGGAAAATTTGTTTTATTTAAATCGGAGTTCGCTTTGATATTTTTTTAATTAGTTTGGTTTTATTAAAAAACGCCCCCAGGCCAAGGCCCGGCCCAGCCAGCCAGGCCCGGCCCAGGCGCCCGCCTCCCTCTCCCTCTCGCGCCCGGCCAGGAAACTCTCCCGCCGCCGCCGCCACCGCCGCCGCCCGTGTCCGGGTGGGACACTCGCCGCCCCTCCCCAAGGCACCGAGCCCCCCCTCCTATTTATACCACGGACCCCCTCTCTCCTCACCTCACCCCTTGCGCCCGCCCCAAGCCGAGCCGCGCCGCCGCCGTCGCCGAGCACCCGCCGCCCCTCGTCGCCCTCCCGACCCGCCGCCACCGCCCGGCCTCGCCCGACCACGGAGACCCGCCGGAGCCCTTGGCGATCACGGAGGTAGCCACCGCCCCGCGCCGTTCCGATCCGGTTTTCCCTAGAAAACCCGGTCCGGTTTTTTTTGCGATGTTCGGTTTTTTTTCAAAAACCTAGATTGGTTTTTATTTTTTCGGTTTTCTTATTTAGTGAACGTTCACCGACCGTTCGTTTCAATGGACGCGTTCGTTGGATTAGTTCTGTTAACGAACGTTCGTTATTTAATCTGTTCGTCGTTTTCTTTTAAATCGGATTTAATCCGTTATTTTTCAGATTCGATTTCTGATCCGATTTTCAAATATGTTTTATTTCTTGCTCGTTTATCGGAATCAGGTGATTCAAGCGCCTGGAGTTTCGTAACGAAACCGCCGTTCCGACTAACCTACTTACACAGAGTTTTGCTACTGTAAAATTTTGACTTAATTTCAGATTGCTAAACCGAGTCGTTCTCTCTCGAGTTCCGACTTTCGATGCTTTATTTGATTCGATTCTTTTGCAACCAGGGTTCTTAAGTTGAACTATCTGGTTAGATCTTTTATTCGAGATTTCCTGTGCATTAGATGAGTACTTATTGTATGCTTGTTGTTTGTCTGCGTTAGATCACCGGAGTGCGCCGCTTGTTACTTGAATCTCTAGGACTCATGGATCATCAAGAAGGCAAGTAACACTTTGATCATACCTTTTCTACTACCCAGTTTTATTGCATTAGATCAAGCCCTCAAACACTTGCATGTTTAGGATCTAATTAAATTGTGGGTTTGGGAAGTAGATTGAGGTAGTACCTATTACCTGTTTTTACTTATGAAACCTTGGGAGTTACTTCTACGTTTGCTTATTATGCTATGCTATGCTAGTAGACGTGGATTGGGTGAGTGAATATCCATGACAGATGTGAGATTGTTAATTAATGGTTTATCTAAGGTGGCAACAAACACACATCCGGGTGGATTGAGGCACTGGTTTCTATCAGGACTTGCTGTATTTCTTGGACCGCCACCTGTGCTCTAAGGGATCATAAGATTATTCAAGCTGGAAACTTCCGTGCAGCCACAAGCCAATTATGGGCTCTGGCGTAGTTGACTAAGTTGTGCGAACTCTTACGGGTAGGCTAGCTGATGTAGGGGATGTAGGTTGGTACGGTCTACCCACATGTAAGGTGCTAAGCGCTTACGAAAGACTATATCTCGGTCATCCGTTTCTCAAACACCATGTAGTGCGAGAACCAAGCGGAGGCGATCGAGTCTTGTGGGGAAAAGTGCGCAAACCTCTGCAGAGTGTATAAACTAATAATGATTAGCCGTGTCCCCGGTTATGGAAAAATCTTGAGTATCTAGTACTTGAATATCATGTGAATCTCAACATGTTACTTCTAATAAAAGTTATTGGGTTTTAATGAGTACTTTTAATTGGGATTGAGGATGCTGTCAACCATTCTCAATGTTTAACAACCACCATGATAGTTAAATAAAATTATTCCTTTGATGTAGGGAAAAGTCGACTTTATGCAAAAATGTAATCAGAGAGCCTTACCACCAGCCATATATGCATGTAGTATAGGCTTGTTGCTTCATTGTTCTCTATGTGTTACATTGCGGCATATTCCATGTGTCAATTGTTTTCGGGCTGCAACTTTTCATGTTGCGCATTTTTCGCATTTAGTAAGGTGTTAGGTCGTGGTTCTATACTCGGTGATGCCGTTGGAGTTGATGGACTCACCTGCTTTTCCAAGCCTTCCGTTGTTATTATTAGATGGCCTTAAGCCATATTATTGTATTAAGTTCCCTTGTGGACAACGATGTAATGAGTGTGTGATTGCTACTCTGCTATAAATCCTTCAAGTAATCGTGTGTGGTGTCGGCATTATCGATCCAGGATGACATCGAGCACGAGCACTAGATCCATTCGGTCTGGTCGCTACAGAGAATGGTATCAGAGCACACGCTGACTGTAGGACACGACCACTAAGATGAAACCATAGATCACTATTCTCTTCCCATTTTCTAACTCCTCATCTTTTCTACTCTCTTTAGGATGAAGGACGCGAAGATCAAGTACACCCAACCGGATGAAGGCACACCTTTTGGATTTCACTTGAAGGAAGTTACCAAGTACCTGAATATTGGACTACCAAGCTTCACCGGACTTTCAACGCCCACTACTGCTTTGAAGAGGAGCTGGAAGATTCACGCTCACGTTCCAGGAAGGACATTCGCCCCAATCACCAAGCCTATAGATAGTGTTTTGATTGCACCAACTTGGAGTCCGGGAAAGAGCATGGCAGCTCACATCACCATGGGACGCATTGGAGAAGTTTATCAAGAAGACCTCAAGGACACAATCTACCAGATTTATGACGCCGAGATAACAAATGGGACGTCGTCAGCACCAAGAAGGATAGATCCATTGCAGCATTCATCCAGGAGTTAAACCAGCACATTCGACGTCAGAGAACCAGATGTGCAATGATATGTTGGAGTTGCAGAATGCAAAAGGAAGGATCATCGAACTTGAAGAAGAACTAAAGACAACTCGCAAGGACTATATGGACGAGATCGTAGCTCTAGCAAGACACAATAACGATCTTAAGTACGAGATTGAAGAACTCAAGAAGAAGATGGCGCTCAGGAATGAAGACCAGTATGTCAATTGCCCAAGCGACTACATCAACATCGACGACACCGATTCGGATCCAAGTGAACCCGACTTTGAAGACGAAGCTGGAGCAAACATTATGGAGTCTTCCACCGGTTCAAATTAGTAGAAGTCCCCCACATATTAGTAGTATTCCCTCCATGTAAATCCTTATAGTACACACACTTTTGCGATAGTTAGATCGTTGTAAGCCCTTGTTTGATTGAATGAAGTGATTTTGTGTGTATTTGCTCATGTGCATTTGGGTAGTGATTCCCCTTAGACCTCATTCTATTCTAAATTCTCATCTTTTCTAAACCCATCAGATGCCTCCGAGACGCGACCCGGATTCGCTTTTCCGCCAGAGATCACCCAACCGATCCAAAGACGAGAATACCACGATTCAAACATTGGTGCAGAACCTGCAACAACAACAACAACAACAACCCACCGCCACCACCACTGCGGATCATCGACTCTGCTTGCCTTAGACTAAACCCGCGGTGTATTCCAAGAGCACCGAGCCAATTGTAGCAGATGACCGGCTCCGCAAGATAGGAAGGGAGCTGACCACTGCAGGAGGCACGGATGGAGAAATAGTGAAGTTTGCAGCACATCAGCTTGAAGGACCCGCAGAAGCATGGTGGGAGAATTTCACAGCCACTTACCCTTTAGACACTTTCTCATGGGATCAGTTTCAGCAAGCTTTTCAGACCGCCCATGTTTCAGCAGGAGCTATGGCCATGAAGAAGCGTGAGTTTCGCAATTTACGCCAAGGAGGAAGGACTGTTGGCACAAGACGTGGATGACTTTAGTAAACTAGCACGTTATGCCCCGGATGACGTTACTCTTGATGCGACTAAGCGGGAGAAGTTTCTAGAAGGACTGAATGATGAGTTCAAAGCATGCCGTTGATGGTAGCCAGTTTCAATAACTACCAGGAGTTAGTAGATCGAGCCCTCATGATTGAAGGAAAGCAAGAAGCAAATTGAGAACCGTAAGCGGAAGTATGGACAAGGGAAGTATAACTCGGAGCTCAGCAGAAACCTCGTTATACCCCTAAGTCAGAATTCGGGCCAAAGCATACCCATGGAGGAGGTAATTCGCATAACCATAACAGCACCAAGAATGGGAACGGGAATGGAGGAAGCAACGGACGTAATCGCACCAACCCGTCAACACCATCCAAAGTAGACTGAGTCATATTACTTGTTTTAAGTGCCGCAAGATCGGGCATTATGCCAATGATCGTCCGTAAGGCCGTAATGGAAATGGCAATGGAAGCTCGAAAGAAGCCCAACCCTTTCAATAGGGGACAGGTGAACCACATTGAAGTGGAGGAGGTTGAAGATCAGCCCGATGCGATGAATCGGTAAGTTTTTGGTTAAGTCATTTATCGCGGTTGTTCTTTTCGATCTTTGGTGCATCGCATTCATACATATCAAGGGGATTTGTGGATAAGTACAAGTTACCAACCCAAGCCCTTAGGTCACCCATGCTAGTAACCTCACCCGAGGCAGTACATGGCTAGTAAATGGTGTGATCGACCGCCATTAAGGATTGGACACTATGTTTTCCCTCGGACCTAATAGTTCTGGAATCCCAAGGATTGGATGTGATATTAGGTATGGATTGGTTATCAAGGTATGGAGGAAACATTGATTGCTCCACTAGATCAATCTTACTCACCACACCAGAGGGAAGAAGGATTAAGTATGTATCACGGCACGAGCCGAGAAGAGCGCAAGTTAATTGCTTATCAGGAGTGGTACAGGAAGAGGTACCAGTGGTGAAGGATTTTCCTGATGTATTTCGGAAGAGTTGCCGTGAATGCCACGGATAGAGACATTGAGTTTTTGATCGAGCTGTTGCCGTGAACAGGCCCGATATCGAAGCGACCATATAGGATGCCAAAGACAGGATTTGGCGGAAATCAAGAAGCGATTAAGGAGCTTTTGGATAAAGGTTTTATACGCCCAAGTTCTTCACCTTGGGGATCACCCGCTTTGCTAGTGGAGAAGAAGGATGGATCGTTAAGAATGGTTGTTGATTATCGTGGATTGAATGAAGTAACAATCAAGAACAAGTACCCACTACCTATGATAAATGATATGTTTGATCGCTTGCAAGGAGCCAAGGTGTTTTCCAAGATCGACTTGCGATCAGGGTACCATCGATTGAAGATTCGGGAGCAGGACATACCCAAGACAGCGTTTACTACGAGATATGGATTATGCGAGTATACCGTTATGTCATTTGGATCGACTAACGCACCAGCCTATTTCATGAACACGATGAACAAAGTGTTTATGGAGTTTTTGGATAAGTTCGTCGTGGTGTTCATTGATGACATTTTGATTTTCTCGAAGAATGAAGAGGAACACAAGGAACATTTGCGATTGGTTTTGGAGAAACCGAGGAACACCGATTGTATGCCAAGTTCAAGAAATATGAGTTTTGGCTAAAGGAAGTTGGATTTCTCGGACATGTTATATCCAGAGAAGGGATAGCGATTGACCCCACAAAAGTTGAGACCGTAACCAAATGGGAAGCACCAACGACAGTTGGAGAGATTCGGAGTTTCCTTGGACTTGCAGGATACTACCGAAGGTTCATTGAGAATTTCTCAAGGATTGCCAAGCCTATGACAGAATTGTTGAAGAAGGAGAACAGATCCATATGGACTGAGGACTGTGAGGCAAGTTTTCAGGAGTTGAAGAAAAGATTGGTCACCTCACCAGTTTTGATATTGCCAGATCAGACTAAGGATTATGAGGTGTATTGACGGCCTTCACGCCGAGGAATTGGAGCAGTGCTTATGCAGGAAGGAAGAGTTGTTTCATATGCTTCACGACAACTTAAGCCCCATGAGTTGAATTATGCCACTCATGATTTGGAGTTAGCTGCCGTTGTACATGCCCTGAAGACGTGGAGACATTTTCTCATTGGAAATCATTGTGAAGTATATACGGATCACAAGAGTTTGAAGTACATCTTCACACGTATGAATTGAATCTCGGACAAAGGAGATGGTTAGAGCTTATCAAGGATAATGACATGAGATTGCATTATCACCCTGGGAAGGCTAATGTCATAGCAGACGCATTGAGCCGTAAGAGCCACGTCAATACCCTAATGATGGGAGGAATACCCAATGAGTTAGCCGAGGACCTTCGAGAGCTATGTTTGGAAATAGTTCCGAGAGGCTATGTAGCAGATTGGAAATTCAGTCAACACTGATCGACAAAATCAGAGAAGCCCAAAAGGCAGATAAGGAAGTTGCCTCTATAAAGGAGAAAATGAGCAAAGGAAAAGCTAAAGGATTTCGTGAGGATGAGCACGATACCCTATGGTTTGAGGACCGTGTTTATGTGCCCAATGACCCGTAGATCGTGAAGCTGATTTTGCAAGAAGCCCATGATTCACCCTATTCGATTCACCCAGGAAATACCAAGATGTATTTGGATTTGAAGAATACTTTTGGTGGACCGGAATGAAGAAGGATATTGCGGAGTATGTAGCAGTTTATACGTATGTCGAAAGTAAAGGCGAGCATCGAAGCCAGGATTGTTACAACCATTGCCGATACCGAATGGAAGTGGGATAAACTAGGCATGGATTTTATCACGGGATTGCCAAAGACTTCGCTCAGGATATGACTCGATTTGGGTTATAGTCTAATCGTTTAACAAAGGTAGCTCATTTTATTCAGTCAAGACCACCTATAGCGATTGCTAAGTTGGCAAAGATATACATGACCAGAATTGTGTGCTTACACGGAGTTCCGAGGAGCATCGTATCGAGATAGAGGAACCCAGTTTACCTCGAAATTTTGGAACCCGGTTGCACGAGACTTTGGGAACTAGATTGGAATTCAAAGACAGCTTTTCCACCCGCAGACCGATGGACGGACCGAGAGAGTCAATCAGATTTTGGAAGATATCTTTGAGAGCTTGTGCCCTAGATTATGGATCTAGCTGGGATGAAAATTTGCCGTATGCAGAATTTTCCTACAACAACAGTTACCAAACCAGCTTGAAGATGGCACCTTCGAGGCTCTGTATGGAAGAAGGTGCAGGACACCGTTGTTATGGGACTAAACCGGAGATCGTCAGTTGTTTGGACCAGATTTGATTAAGGAGTCCGAGCAGAAAGTTAAGTTGATTCGAGACAGGCTCAAGGTAGCCCACCTGCACAAAAGAGCTATGCCGATTCAAAGCGCCAGCGATTGAGTATGAAGTTGGAGATAGAGTATATCTCAGAGTATCCCGCTCGAGGAGTTAAGCGTTTTGGAGTTAAAGGAAAGTTAGCACCTGCTTCGTTGGACCGTATAAGATTTTGCAACGCATGGGAGAAGTTGCTTATAAGTTGGAATTGCGGAAGGACTGTCGGGAGTTCATGATGTATTCCATGTTTCTCGATTGAAGAAATGTCACCCGAGATAGCAGAGGTACCGTTAAGAGATACTGTACCATTGGAAGCAATTCGGTTGAAGGATGACTTGACATATGAGGAGAAACTGGTTAAGATTCTCGATTATGCGGCAGAGTTACCCGCAAAGCAAGGTTATCAAGTTTTGCAAAGTTCATTGGAGCCACCACACCGAGGATGAAGCCACACGGGAAAGAGAGGAAGTTTTGCTCAAGGACCACCTCACCTATTTTCTAGTTAACCCGAATCTCGAGGGCTAGATTCATCTTAAGGGGGTAGGTTTGTAACATCCCAAATTTTCAATTTGGAATGTTATACATTAGGTCATCATGCATATCATATTTTTCTCGCATTTTTCCGATCCTAGAAAATTTCATGCAACTCAAGGACCCTCGGAGAGAGTTGGAAGTTTCATTATTTTCATATTTGGGATTTCTCAAATTTTGAAAATAGGATCATTGGATTTATTTAATTATCTTCATAAAGTTTTCCTATAACAATCTCAAGAGAGGGAATAATATGACTTTCCCAACATTTAGGAAAAATGAAGATATTATAAATAAACCAAATTTGGTTTTTGAAAGATTTATTTTGCTTAGGCAAAAATGAGCATTTTAAAAATATTATGCATGTTTGCCGTTTTTAAAGTTCATTTTATTCGACTCATTTTTAGGAGTCGGGGAAAATTTGTTTTATTTAAATCGGAGTTCGTTTGATATTTTTTTTAATTCGTTTGGTTTTATTAAAAAAAACGCGCCGCCCCCCCTGGGCCAAGGCCCAGCCGGCCCAGCGCCCCGCCTCCCTCTCCCTCGCGCCCGCCCGGCGGGAAACTCTCCGCCGCCGCCACCGCCGCCGCCCGTGTTGGTCGGACACTCGCCGCCGCCCGTGTTGGCTCGGACACTCGCCGCCGCCTCCCCAAGGCACCGGAGCCCCTCCTATTTATACCCGCGGACCCCCCTCTCTCCTCACCTCACCCCGCCCGCGCCTTAAGCCGAGCCGCCGCCGCCGAGACGCCGCCCGCCGTCGCCGGAGCACCCGCCGCCCCTCGCCGCCTCCCGAACCCGCCGCCACCCGCTGCCTCGCCCGACCAGCGGAGACCCGCCGAGCCCGCCCGGCGATCACGGAGGTAGCCACCGCCCAGCGCCGTTCGATCCGGTTTTCCCTAGAAAACCCGGTCCGGTTTTGCGATGTTCGGTTTTTCAAAAACCTAGATTGGTTTTATTTTTTCGGTTTTCTTATTTAGTGAACGTTCACCGACCGCTCGTTTCAATGGACGCGTTCGTTGGATTAGTTCTGTTAACTAACGCTCGTTATTTAATCTGTTCGTCGTTTTCTTTTAAATCGGATTTAATCCGTTATTTTCGATTCGATTTACGATCCGATTTTCAAATATGTTTTATTTCTTGCTCGTTTATCGGAATCAGGTGATTCAAGCGCACGGAGTTTCAGAACGAAACCGCCGTTCGACTAACCTACTTACACAGAGTTTTGCTACTGTAAAATTTTGACTTAATTTCAGATTGCTAAACCGAGTCGTTCTCTCTCGAGTTCCGACTTTCGATGCTTTATTTGATTCGATTCTTTTGCAACTGTGGTTCTTAAGTTGAACTATCTGGTTAGATCTTTTATTCGAGATTTCCTGTGCATTAGATGAGTACTTATTGTATGCTTGTTGTTTGTCTGCGTTAGATCACCGGAGTGCGCCGCTTGTTACTTGAATCTCTAGGACTCATGGATCATCAAGAAGGCAAGTAACACTTTGATCATACCTTTTCTACTACCCAGTTTTATTGCATTAGATCAAGCCCTCAAACACTTGCATGTTTAGGATCTAATTAAATTGTGGGTTTGGGAAGTAGATTGAGGTAGTACCTATTACACTGCTTTTACTTATGAAACCTTGGGAGTTACTTCACGTTTGCTTATTATGCTATGCTATGCTAGTAGACGTGGATTGGGTGAGTGAATATCCATGACAGATGTGAGATTGTTAATTAATGGTTTATCTAAGGTGGCAACTTAAACACACATCCGGGTGGATTGAGGCACCTGGTTTCTATCAGGACTTGCTGTATTTCTTCGGACCGCCACCTGTGCTCTAAGGGATCATAAGATTATTCAAACTGGAAACTTCCGTGCAGCCACAAGCCAATTATGGGCTCATGGCGTAGTTGACTAAGTTGTGCGAACTCTTACGGGTAGGCTAGCTGATGTAGGGGATGTAGGTTGGTACGGTCTACCCACATGTAAGGTGCTAAGCGCACGAAAGACTATGTCTCGGTCATCCGCTTCTCAAACACCATGTAGTGCGAGAACCAAGCGGAGGCGATCGAGTCTTGTGGGGAAAAGTGCTAAACCTCTGCAGAGTGTATAAACTAATCATGATTAGCCGTGTCCCCGGTTATGGACAAATCTTGAGTATCTAGTACTTGAATATCATGTGAATCTCAACATGTTACTTCTAATAAAAGTTATTGGGTTTTAATGAGTACTTTTAATTGGGATTGAGGATGTCATCAACCATTCTCAATGTTTAACAACCACCATGATAGTTAAATAAAATTATTCCTTTGATGTAGGGAAAAATCAGCTTTATGCAAAAATGTAATCAGAGAGCCTTACCACCAGCCATATATGCATGTAGTATAGGCTTGTTGCTTCATTGTTCTCTATGTGTTACATTGCCAAAGATATTCCATGTGCTGACCCGTTTTCGGGCTGCAACTTTTCATGTTGCAGACTTTTCAGACGACGAGTAAGGTGTTAGGTCGTGGTTCTATACTCAGTGATGCCGTTGGAGTTGATGGACTCACTCGTTTTCCAAGCCTTCCGCTGTTATTATTAGATGGCCTTAAGCCATATTATTGTATTAAGTTCCCTTGTGGACAACGATGTAATGAGTGTGTGATTGCTACTCGCTATAAATCCTTCACATCTTGTGTGGTGTCAAGACATGCGATCCAGTGGATGACATCGAGCACAGAGCACTAGATCCATTCGGGTCTGGTCGCTACACTGAACCTTATCTGCATTAATTCCTTTACCATTGCTTAATAAGGCACTCTTCCCCAATATTCTGTCAGCATTCTAAAAGAAGAAACAAGCAGACACATAACAAGTTTAGCATGTACTAGTATATGAAACTCATTTCTGTGAACCAGTTCATTAGTAAGGAGGACAAAATACTATTACAGAATAAAATTCTTCTATTGCCAAGTACTAGAACATAATAAAAGCATCAAACAAACATATATCTATGTCCTATGGTCACCGTGCATTGTCTTGCCAAATCAAAATAGAGACACGGTTCAAATCATATCAGTTCAAGACAAAGCAAAGAAAGGAAAGAATATAAAGCATGGGAAACTACACGGCACAACAAGATTTCAGATGGGTACCACGGGTCTACACGTACAACAACACTATTGGCTCTGTCGTGATGCTAGTAATGTGCATGATATGAAAGTCAACTGTATACACAATTGAAATTGAAATCAACAGAGCTATTGATAAGAGCAAACCTGTTAAAGAAACATGCGTGAACATACCTGCTGTGCCATTGGAGTTTCGATTGGATCCTTCAATTTAAAAGTAAGTTTGTATGAGTAAATACAGTGATACAAGAGCAAAGCAATCATAGTTAAAAAAGGCGCGCCTAAGCGAGCGCTTAAGCACGCTTAGGCTCTAGGCGTTGGCTGATACGTCTCCAACGTATCTATAATTTTCGATTGCTCCATGCTACTTTATCTATTGTTTTGGACTATAATGGGCTTTTATTTTCCACTTTTATATTATTTTTGGGACTAACCTATTAACCGGAGGCCCAGCCCAAAATTGCTGTTTTTTGCCTATTTCAGTGTTTCGAAGAAACGGAATATCAAACGGAGTCCAAACGGAATGAAACCTTCGAACGTGATTTTCTCACCGAACGTGATCCGTGAGACTTGGACCCTACTCCAAGAAGTGCCAGAGGCGGTCACGAGGTGGGGGCGCGCTCCCCTAGGTGCGCCCCGCCTTGTGGGCCCCCGACGCCCACCGACGCATTCTCCTTCCTCCTATATATACCCACGCCCCAACAGATCGTGGACGAGCCAAAAACCTAATTCCACCGCCGCACCTTCCTCAGATCCACGAGATCCCATCTTGGGGCCTGTTAGGAGCTCACGAGGGGGGCATCCACCACGGAGGGCTTCTACATCAACACCATAGCCCCTCCCATGAAGTGTGAGTAGTTTACTTCAGACCTTCGGGTCCATAGTTAGTAGCTAGATGGCTTCTTATCTCTTTTTGGATCTCAATACAATGTTCTCCCCCTCTCTCGTGGAGATCTATTTGATGTAATCTTCTTTTTGCGGTGTGTTTGTTGAGACCAATGAATTGCGGGTTTATGATCCAACTTATCTATGGAAAATATTTGATTCTTCTCTGAATTCTTTTATGTATGATTAAGTTATCTTTGCAAGTCTCTTCGAATTATCCGTTTGGTTTGGCCAACTAGATTGGTAGTTCTTGCAATGGGAGAAGTGCTTAGCTTTGGGTTCAATCTTGCGGTGTCCTTACCCAAAGGATGTAAAGGGTTGCAAGGCACGTATTGTATTGTTGCCATCGAGGATAACAAGATGGGGTATTTATCATATTGCATGAATTTATTCCTCTACATCATGTCATCTTGCTTAAGGCGTTACTCTGTTTTAACTTAATATTCTAGATGCATCTTTGGATAGCGGTCGATGAGTGGAGTAATAGTAGTAGATGCAGAATCGTTTGGTCTACTTGTCACGGACGTGATGCCTATATACATGATCATTGCTGGATAACCTCATAACTATGCTCAATTACATCAATTGCTCAACAGTAATTTATTCACCCACCGTAGAATACTTATGCTCATGAGAGAAGCCACTAGTGAAACCTATGGCCCCCGGGTCTATTCTCATCATATCAATCTCCATCACTTTATTTACTTGCTTTGCTTTTACTTTTACTTTGCATCTTTATACCAAAAATACCAAAAATATTATCTCTATCAGATCTCACTCTCGTAAGTGACCGTGAAGGGATTGACAACCCCTAATCGCATTGGTTGCGAGTAGCTATTGTTTTGAGCAGGTACGAGGGACTTGCGCGTAGCCTCCTACTGAATTGATACCTTGGTTCTCAAAAACTGAGGGAAATACTTACGCTACTTTGCTGCATCATCCTCTCCTCTTCGGGGAAATCCAACGCAGTGCTCAAGAGGTAGCAAGAAGAATTTCTGGCGCCGTTGCCGGGGAGGCTTACTCAAAAGTCAACATACCAAGTACCCATCACAATCCCTATCTCTTACATTACATTATTTGCCTTATTTGCCATTTGCCTCTCGTTTTCCTCTCCCCCACTTCACCCTTGCCGTTTTATTTGCCCTCTCTTTCCCAATCTCCTCCTCTCTTTTGCTTGCCCTTTCGTTTCTCGTTTGGTTGGATGAGATGCTTATTTGTTCCTAAACAAAGAAGCCAATATCTATGGATCCTGATCCGCTTGCCAATCTTTTTAAGAGATCCAATTATGATGAACCAATTCCTAGTGATTTGGATGCACTAGATTATCTTTATAATGTATTGCCAGAAAACCGTGAAGTTACTCACGATAGATCTTTGAATAAAAAGCATGATTGCAATGATTTTATTATAAATTCTTTTGATGTGAATTGTGCTAATAAGATGCAAAACCCTAAGCTTGGGGATGCTAGTTTTGCTATGTCTACTACTTGTTGCGATGATCATGATTGGGGTGATTCTTCTTATGATCTTGAAAATTTATTTAAGCCCCATGATGAATATGAGATTGATAATATTGTTTGCAATAATATTGAAAGTGGGTTTGGAAGAGTGTCAACTTTAGATCCCACATATTTGGATAACATTCAATCTTATGAAATTTTTGATAAAAGTGGGCTTGGAGAAATCATGACTTTAGTTAATGATAATCCCACTATTTTGGAAGAGTGTCAACTTTGCATACATGTGGATCATGCTAAGAATATGTTATGTGATAGCTATTTTGTTGAATTTGCTTATGATCCTACATGTAATTATTATGAGAGAGGAAAATATGGTTGTAGAAATTTTCATGTTACTAAATTACCTCTCGTTATGTTGAGATTGCTATCATCACTTTCTTCTTCCTCGCATATGCTAGTTTTTTCTTGCCTTGCAAATTTGTTTGCCTATAAGATGCCTATGCATAGGAAGTATGTTAGACTTAGATGTGTTTGTCACATGCTATATGATGCTCTCTTTGTGCTTCAATTCTTGTCTTTCATGTGAGCATCATTGGAATCTCAATGCCTAGCTAAAAAGGCTTTAAAAAAAGCGCTTGTTGGGAGACAACCCAATATTTTTCCTTGCTGCTTAGTAATAAATAATCCATATAGCCTCTGTTTAGATGTGGTTTTATCTTTTAATTAGTGTTTGTGCCAAGTTGAACCTATTGGATCTTCTTGGATGATAGTTATTTGATCTTGCTGTAATTTCCAGAATCTTTGTGCTCAGTGCCCGAATTGTTAAAAATCACCAGAACGTGATAAAATACTGATTCCAATTGCTGATGATCAATAAACAAATTTCCCAGGTATTCAAATTTTGGTAGAATTTTTTGGTTTCCAGAAGTTTGCATTAGTTGCAGATTACTACAGACTGTTCTGTTTTTGACAGATTCTGTTTTGCGTGTGTTGTTTGCTTATTTTGATGAATCTATGGTTAGTAAAATAGTTTATGAACCATAGAGAAGTTGGAATACAGTAGGTTTAACACCAATATAAATAAAGAATTAGTTCATTATAGTACCTTAAAGTAGTCTTTTGTTTTCTTTGTCTAACGGAGCTCACGAGATTTCTATTGAGTTTTGTGTTGTGAAGTTTTCAAGTTTTGGGTGAATTCTTTTGATGGATTATGGAACAAGGAGTTGCAAGAGCCTAAGCTTGGGGATTCCCATGGCACCCCCAATATAATCCAAGGACACCAAAAGTCAAAGCTTGGGGATGCCGGAAGGCATCCCTCTTTAAATCCACTTCCATCAGTAATTTACTTGTAGCTATATTTTTATTCACCAACATGATATGTGTTTTGCTTGGAGCGTCTTGTATTATTTGAGTCTTTGCTTTTTAGTTTACCACAATCATACTTGCTGTACACACCTTTTGAGAGATCCATACATGATTTGGAATTTGTTAGAATACTCTATGTGCTTCACTTATATTTTTTTGAGCTTGATAATTTTTGCTCTAGTGCTTCACTTAGATCTTTTAGAGCACGGTGGTGGATTTGTTTTAAAGAAACTTGATCTCTCATGCTTCACTTATATTATTTTGATAGTCATTAATAGCATGGTAATTTTCTTAGTGATAATATACTTGGTGTTCAAGATATGTGAAACTTTCTTTTGAGTGCGTTGAATACTAAGATAAGTTTGATGCTTGATAATTGTTTTGAGATATGGAGGTAATAATATCAAAGTCATGCTGGTTGAGTAGTTGTGAATTTGAGAAATGCTTGTGTTGAAGTTAGTAAATCCTGTAGCATGCACGTATGGTTAAAGTTATGTAACAAATTTGAAGCATGAAGTGTACCTGGCTTGTGCATCCTTATGAGTGGCGGTCGGGGACGAGCGATGGTCTTTTCCTACCAATCTATCCCCTAGGAGCATCTTGGCGTAGTACTTGATTTTTGCTGACTTCTAAATTTTTGAAATAAGTATATGAGTTCTTTTGAATAATGTTGAGTACATGGATTATAAGCACTCTTACCTTTCCGCCATTGCTAGCCTCTTGATGCCGTGCATTGCCCTTTCTCACATTGAGAGTTGGCGCAAACTTCGCTGGTGCATCCAAACCCCGTGATATGATACGCTCTATCACACATAAACCTCCCTATATCTTACTCAAAACAGCCACCATACCTACCTATTATGGCATTTCCATAGCCATTCCAAGATATATTGCCATGCAACTTCCACCACCATCATCATGACATACTTTACTTTTGTCATATTGCCATTGCATGATCATGTAGTTGACATCGTATTTGTGGCAAAGCCACCATGCATTATTTTTCATACATGTCACTCTTGATTCATTGCACCATCCCAGACATCACGGAGGCATTCATATAGAGTCATACCTTGTTCTAGTTTCGAGTTGTAATCCTCATGTTGTAATCAATAGAAGTGTGATGATCATCATTATTAGAGCATTGCCCAAAAAACAGAGAAAGGCCAAAACAAAAAAAAGAGAAAGGCCAAAAAAAGAGAAGGCCAAAAAAAAAGGGAAAGGCGCAAAAAAAAAGAAAAGAAAAGGGCAATGCTACTATCTCTTTTTCCACACTTGTGCTCCAAAGTAGCACCATGTTCTTCATGTAATGAGTCTCATATTTTGTGCTTCAAAGTAGCACCTCATTCTTCATGTAGTGAGTCTTATATATTGTGCTTCAAAGTAGCACCATGTTTTTCATATAGTGAGTCTCATAAGTTGTCTTTTTCATACTAGTGGGAATTTTTCATTATAGAACTTGGCTTGTATATTCCTACGATGGGCTTCCTCAAATGCCCTAGGTCTTCATGAGCAAGCAAGTTGGATGCACACCCACTAGTTTGCTTTTGTTGAGCATTCATAGCTCTAGTGCATCCGTTGCATGGCAATCCCTACTCCTCATGTTGACATCAATTGATGGGCATCTCCATAGCCCGTTGATTATCCTCGTCAATGTGAGACTTTCTCCTTTTGTCTTCTCCACACAATCCCCATCATCATATTCTATTCCACCCATAGTGTTATATCCATGGCTCACGCTCATGTATTGGGTGAAGGTTGAAAAAGTTTGAGATTATTTAAGTATGAAACAATTGCTTGGCTTGTCATCGGGGGTATAGAAGTTGGGAACATCTTTGTGTGACGAAAATGAAGCATAGCCTAACTATATGATTTTGTAGGGATGAACTTTCTTTGGCCATGTTATTTTGAGATGACATAATTATCTTGATTAGTATGCTTGCAGTATTATTATTTTTATGTCAATATGAACTTTTGTCTTGAATCTTTCGGATCTGAATATTCATATCACAATTAAGAAGATTTACATTGAAATTATGCCAAAGTATCACTCCGCATCAAAATTCTCTTTTTATCATTTACCTACTCGAGGACGAAAGGTGAATTAAGCTTGGGGATGCACGATACGTCTCCAACGTATCTATAATTTTTATTGCTCCATGCTACTTTATCTATTGTTTTGGACTATAATGGGCTTTATTTTCCACTTTTATATTATTTTTGGGACTAACCTATTAACCGGAGGCCCAACCTGCAATTGCTGTTTTTGCCTATTTGATGTTTCAAGAAAGCGGAATATCAAACGGAGTCCAAACGGAATGAAACCTTCGGGAACGTGGTTTTCTCACGAACGTGATCCAGAGACTTGGACCCTACTCCAAGAAGTGCTAGAGGCGGTCACGAGGGTGGGGCGCGCCCTCCCCCCTGGGCGCGCCCCCCTCGTGGGCCCCCTGACGCTCCACCGACGTACTCCTTCCTCCTATATATACCTACGTACCCCCAACAGATCGGGGACGGAGCCAAAAACCTAATTCCACCGCCGTACCTTCCTGTATCCACGAGATCCCATCTTGGGGCCTGTTCCGGAGCTCCGCCGGAGGGGGTATCCACCATGGAGGGCTTCTTCATCAACACCATAGCCCCTCCGATGAAGTGTGAGTAGTTTACTTCAGACCTTCGGGTCCATAGTTAGTAGCTAGATGGCTTCTTCTCTCTTTTTGGATCTCAATACAATGTTCTCCCCTCTCTCGTGGAGATCTATTCGATGTAATCTTCTTTTTGCGGTGTGTTTGTTGAGACCGATGAATTGTGGGTTTATGATCCAGCTTATCTATGGAAAATATTTGATTCTTCTCTGAATTCTTTTATGTATGATTAAGTTAGCTTTGCAATTCTCTTTGAATTATCCGTTTGGTTTGGCCAACTAGATTGGTAGTTCTTGCAATGGGAGAAGTGCTTACCTTTGGGTTCAATCTTGCGGTGTCCTTACCCAGTGACACAAAGGGTTGCAAGGCACGTATTGTATTGTTGCCATCGAGGATAACAAGATGGGGTATTTATCATATTGCATGAATTTATTCCTCTACATCATGTCATCTTGCTTAAGGCGTTACTCCGTTTTTAACTTAATACTCTAGATGCATGCTGGATAGCGGTCGGTGAGTGGAGTAATAGTAGTAGATGCAGAATCGTTTCGGTCTACTTGTCACGGACGTGATGCCTATATACATGATCATTGCCTGGATAACCTCATAACTATACTCAATTCTGTCAATTGCTCAACAGTAATTTGTTCACCCACCGTAGAATATTTATGCTCTTGAGAGAAGCCACTAGTGAAACCTATGGCCCCCGGGTCTATTCTCATCATATCAATCTCCATCACTTTATTTACTTGCTTTGCTTTTACTTTTACTTTGCATCTTTATACCAAAAATACCAAAAATATTATCTCTATCAGATCTCACTCTCGTAAGTGACCGTGAAGGGATTGACAACCCCTAATCGCGTTGGTTGCAAGTAGCTATTGTTTTGTGCAGGTACGAGGGACTTGCGCGTAGCCTCCTACTGGATTGATACCTTGGTTCTCAAAAACCGAGGGAAATACTTACGCTACTTTGCTGCATCATCCTCTCCTCTTCGGGGAAATCCAACGCTGTGCTCAAGAGGTAGCAAGAAGAATTTCTGGCGCCGTTGCCGGGGAGGCTTACGCAAAAGTCAACATACCAAGTACCCATCACAATCCCTATCTCTCGCATTACATTATTTGCCATTTGCCTCTCGTTTTCCTCTCCCCACTTCACCCTTGCCGTTTTATTTGCCCCCGCTTTCCCAATCGCCTCCTCTCTTTTGCTTACCCTTTTGTTTCTCGTTTGGTTGGATGAGATGCTTATTTGTTCCTAAACAAAGAAGCCAACATCTATGGATCCTGATCCGCTTACCAATCTTTTTAAGAGATCCAATTATGATGAACCAATTCCTAGTTATTTGGATGCACTAGATTATCTTTATAAGGTTTTGCCTGAAATCCGTGAAGTGACTCACGATAGATCTTTGAATAAAAAGCATGATTGCAATGATTTTATTATAAATTCTTTTGATGTGAATTGTGCTAATAAGATGCAAAACCCTAAGCTTGGGGATGCTAGTTTTGCTATGTCTACTACTTGTTGCAATGATCATGATTGGGGTGATTCTGCTTATGATCTTGAAAATTTATTTAAGCCCCATGATGAATATGAGATTGATAATATTGTTTGCAATAATATTGAAAGTGGGTTTGGAAGAGTGTCAACTTTAGATCCCACATATTTGGATAACATTCAATCTTATGAAATTTTTGATAAAAGTGGGCTTGGAGAAATCATGACTTTAGTTAATGATAATCCCACTATTTTGGAAGAGTGTCAACTTTGCATACATGTGGATCATGCTAAGAATATGTTATGTGATAGCTATTTTGTTGAATTTGCTTATGATCCTACATGTAATTATTATGAGAGAGGAAAATATGGTTGTAGAAATTTTCATGTTACTAAATTACCTCTCGTTATGTTGAGATTGCTATCGTCACTTTCTTCTTCCTCGCATAAGCTAGTTTTTTCTTGCCTTGCAAATTTGTTTGCCTATAAGATGCCTATGCATAGGAAGTATGTTAGACTTAGATGTGTTTGTCACATGCTATATGATGCTCTCTTTGTGCTTCAATTCTTGTCTTTCATGTGAGCATCATTGAAATCTCAATGCCTAGCTAAAAAGGCTTTAAAAAAGCGCTTGTTGGGAGACAACCCAATATTTTTCCTTGCTGCTTAGTAATAAATAATCCATATAGCCTCTGTTTAGATGTGGTTTTATCTTTTAATTAGTGTTTGTGCCAAGTTGAACCTATTGGATCTTCTTGGATGATAGTTATTTGATCTTGCTGTAATTTCCAGAATCTTTGTGCTCAGTGCCCGAATTGTTAAAAATCACCAGAACGTGATAAAATACTGATTCCATGATTCCAATTGCTGTTGATCAATAAAAAAATTGCCCAGATCGTCTAATTTTGGTAGAATTTTTTGGTTTCCAGAAGTTTGTGTTAGTTGCAGATTACTACATTTTACATTTTTGACAGATTCTGTTTTATGCGTGTGTTGTTTGCTTATTTTGATGAATCTATGGTTAGTAAAATAGTTTATGAACCATAGAGAAGTTGGAATACAGTAAGTTTAACACCAATATAAATAAAGAATGAGTTCATTACAGTACCTTAAAGTAGTCTTTTGTTTTCTTTCTCTAACGAAGCTCACGAGATTTCTATTGAGTTTTGTGTTGTGAAGTTTTCAAGTTTTGGGTGAATTCTTTTGATGGATTATGGAACAAGGAGTGGCAAGAGCCTAAGCTTGGGGATGCACATGGCACCCCCAATATAATCCAAGGACACCAAAAAGTCAAAGCTTGGGGATGCCCCGGAAGGCATCCCCTCTTTCGTCCACTTCCATCGGTAATTTACTTGGAGCTATATTTTTATTCACCAACATGATATGTGTTCTACTGTCTGCTCTGAAGGCCTTGTTTTCACTCCAGATTTTTCCATCTCCCACCCAAATGGCTGATTCACAGGAAGAGTAGTTTAATGTAAAAACATTGTTGACAAATGGAAATGTAATGAAGAAAAGGATGGGAAAGATATCATTCAAATATATGATGCCTGGTTAAACAGGATGGCATTGCACATTTCACATATATTATGGCTGGCTAAAAGACATGAGACTGCATAATTCCCATATATGATATAGAAACTAAACAGGTGGCATTATAGAACATGTCTAAACTAAGCAGATGACATATATGATGTCAAAAGTAGGCACTGCAAGGCAACATATGCATGATATGACTAACATCATCATGCCAAGGTAGAGCAAACACCTTGGGGGGTAAATAGGAGTGGTCAGCGGCGTCTGAATCCGCCTCAGAACAGATATGTTCCTCTGGATTACAATCTGGAGAGGGGTGGGGAGGGTTTGCCATTGAACCCACCATGGAGCGATGTCTGCATGACATTGTATTGCCGCGCAAAACTCTTCTCTTTTCTCTACATGTTCAGCATGACTGTGTGCAATATCTGACATGCATACGGAAAAAATATGGTGAGATTATGTAAGGAGAGCATGCAGAAATTTAGAGTGATGGTAACAACCCGGTGGATCGACGTTTTCCGTTGAACCAAAATAGCCTTAATGGATCGACGTGAATATATAGTAATAAGTGATGCAACAAGTGTACAACCTCTTTGCCGTAGCCGTGTCGACCTCGGCATCATTGGGTTGGTCATTTGAAGCGATTGAGGCAGAGGTGGCTGTCGAAGGTGTGGAGGAAGATCTGAGGAATCAGAGAGCGGCGTCCGTGGCACTGCTTTCTGTTGTGATGGATCGTTACGTCGTTGGAGCAGCTCCGGTGAGCCGTAAGACGTCAAGGCTAAAGCGGCACAAGGCGGACATCGTCAATCTCAAGTGGGATTCTAATAGCATCTCCAATAGATGATGTAAAATGGATGTAAAATTAACATCACCAAAAACCACCGACTACAACAGATGAGGTAAAACTGTTGACTCTAAACTTAAGCTGTCAAACTGAAATTTCTTGTGGAATCTGAATGCTACCGTCGAAACTGAACGCAATGGTAGCAGTGAGGCACTTGACATGTACTTTAGGAAGGGCTGCAGTTCATCTTCAACCTGCACCCCGAGCCGCCTTGACCACCACCGGCCGAACCCCGGCTCCAGCCGCCTCGCCGCCTGAACAACTTCGCCACCGCCGCCCGGCCAGCCCTCTAGGCCCCCGCCCCCACCACGAACCCTAAGATAGATAGTGGGGTACCTCTCCGTGAGCCCCCATCCCCACAAGGGTGGTTCTTCCTTAACTCCGGTGAGCCCCCAAACCCTGAAAATCGAGTGACCCAAAGGTCGATTCGGTCGATCAAGTGTGGCTTAATCGGAGCAGAGCAGCAAAGATGAGCGAGGGGAGAGAAGCAGCAGCTGGGCGAGCGGCGATCGGCGAGAGCCGAGCAGCAAGAAGTAGCAGCAGCGCGAGCGAACGAGCGAGAGCCGAAGCAGCAGCAGCAGATCCGGCTGGTATAGACGCCGCCACCGAAGGGGCCTCGCACTGGGGGAGAGCCACCATGGAGATGTCCCCCGCGGCGCCGGCTTCAAGGTAGCCGCTGCATGGGGGTGCGGGATGGAGCACCGTCGGCGCCGGGAGGTCGAGTTAAGGAGAAGGTGCAATGCGATGAGTGTACAACCTCTTTGGTGGCGCCGAGTAGGCCTCAGCTTCGTACGAGGAGTCGGTGAGGATGTTGCGATTCCGGTGGAGTAGGTTAAGGCGGTGCTGTGGGGATGGAGAAGCCGCGATAGACGAGGCGATCGTCGGAACAACTCCTTGGAGGTGGAGGACGGGGCGGCTGAACCGGCGGGACGGCGAGATGGACGACGGATCCTCATCCGGGGAGGTGGACGAGGGACGTCGAGCTGTTGCGGTGGACGACGTCATCGCGGAAGAGGCTTCGGCTGGGCAGCGGTGGCGTGGCGGACAGAGGAGGGTGGGTTTTCGCGGCTGGAGCGGAGAGGTTATGGCGGCCTGGGATTTCGAATGGCGAAAAGGGGGCGATGGGAGGGGGTGAAGCATGACTTAGGGGCCGCTTGTCCAAAATGTAGGGTGTGTTACAAAAGTACCCCCACCGATTTGAACTAGCGGCCCTTCGGCTCAGGGTTAGAAGGGGATTTCGTGTCGGGATTTGGCGGTGGAGGGAGTTTTCGCGCGCGTTGTAATTTCGGGATAGCAAGGCGCGGGTTGTGAAGGCGCCAGTTTTGGGAGCACGATATCTGAATTTTTGGGATATAACAAGACGCGGGTTGAATTTTAGGGACAAGCCTAACATGTAGTAATATTGTACTTGTACGTACCAAATCAATTCGCACTTCCCTCAACCAAAAAGAAAACGAAAAAAATAAAACTATTCACACCACACAAACAGAGAGTCTTGCCCCGTTTTACTATACAAATGCTATTCAAGGCTACTCCCTCCTTCCATCTATATAGGGCCTCATGCGTTTTTTGATGCTAACTTTGACCAAATATTAGAGCAATGATATATGACATGCAACTTACACAAAGCACACCGTTAAATTCGTCCGTGAAAGGTTCTTTCAATGATATAATTTTCACATTGTGCATGTCATGTACTATTAATCTTGTCAATAGTCAAAGGCGGTCTTAAAAATCTCATTACGCCCTATATAGATGGAAGGAGGGAGTATGAATCCATGTTCTGTCCGATTAAATCTTTTCGCTTGCTGTATAATGTATGTAACCTACTCATACCAACATTTTAGTGCATTCCAAATGTCTATACTACCGCTGCAATTCGAACTAAATTTGAATTCATTTCTCTATTTCAATAAGAATCTACAATCATGATTGTTGCCAACTTCAACCATCATAGTTTCCTTGCTATCCATGAGATATAAATCGGATGACCTATAATGCAGGATGGCAGGCACACCATCATCAACAACTCCATTTTTTATAAGAGTAGAGATAAAATATATTAAATGTAGTATAACATGTTCATAACCACACCATGTGTATCACCGTTATATATATTCACACATGCGTCGGTTTGAAACACTATGATAAATTCTTCAAATATCCGAATTCGCTTTTTTATAATGAAGTATATATGATCTCTATTCGTCTTTTACACCCACACAACCCTCTTATCTTTGTAGCTAGCGCTAACTTTCTCTTGTGCATGCACACGCCCGCATCCCTCTCACCCTCCCTCAGCATTCTCTAGCTCTCTCGTGCAAATTTGTCTTTTCACTTTAGGTCGTTCACCCACGATGTGTGTAGGCCCCCTAGTTCCTTCTTTACGGCACACATTGATCGATATGCCTCTCTAGCCAGGTGTGCCTAGCACAAACACAAGCTTCCCCTCTTCTCTTGTCACCGTCCATGCCTCACTCCCACCACTCTTTTCATCGTTCTTGTACTCGCACACTCCTCCCCCTCGATATAGTACCTCTCGTACCACCTCCTACATGCATCCCTCTCTCTCTATCCTTCTCCTCGTGCCTCATTTGCTTCTAACACACACATGCATGTATACCGATCGATCTCCCAACATATACCTAGATCGACTTTAACTACTCCCATCGATCGACGTACCTCACAAGTTATGTCTCTCCTTTCTCTAACAAAGTGCGATTGATCTTCCTATGTAGTTACGTCTGCTTACCACAGCCACATTGTCCCCCCTCAACATACGTGCATGCCTCCTGACCCGTCTCTCACACGCACGTGCACAGACAACAAGCATCCATCTCCTCTCTTATTGATATTGCGGGTGTGCCCTCCGTTTGTCTAGCAAGCCTATCCCACCATTTGTTAGAAGCAACTCCACTACCACCCCCTCCAACACTCTAGCTCTGTCTCTCTCCCAACCTTATTCCTCTCCTGCACATATGCATGGATGCCGACCGATCTCCCTTAATACATGAGGCAGATCGATCTCCTTAATACATGAGGTAGGCCTCTCTCCTCCTCCACACATATACCAGCCATTGTACCTCTATAGTTAATTGGGCCTCCCTCTTCCCCCACCACACACCGATAGTCGAGCGCTACAAGTAGGTATCCATGCCACAGAGACAAACTGCACATGTCCCATCTCACGTTCCAGTAGGCCAGCCACTCTATATCTTTGACGTGGGCACACACAAATTCGATGGCACTCTTTATCGATCGCGCGCGCACACACACACACACATCATCCCTCTCTTCGATTCTATGGACACCTCGAGCCGATGATACCTCCACGCTCTTCTCATGGATCGCCCCCTCTATATATATGTTATATCCAGGACTCTATTTCACACACATTGCATATGTTACATTTTTTGATTGACCCCCCAAAAAAACTCTCAAGAACCCACACACTATATCTCTCTAGGTTTGTATCTCTCTCACACAACCCCACGTAGGTGGTGTACGTATACAAGAAGAGAATAGGTGCACCGTGCACGTACTCACGCTTCGTGCCCAGCCACACCCGCGCGGGTACACGGTGGAGCTCATTTCTTTACGAAATGGCAGCCCACGTGCTAATTTCAACGGCTGTAGCGGTTGTTTACCTAGGGAGGTCGTGTACCACGCGTGCACGAAACAAAATTCGACTTGACGTGTTGCCGCGTTATTTTTAAATAAAGTTATAGCGCTCAATGGCACGCACACAGAATATAAAACGATTTTTATGGAGAAAAAGGTAGAACGCTCACTATATACAATGGAGCCTGCCTGCCTGGTTTGTCGCTCTTCAGAGTATCTCACACAAGGCTGCGGTGGCCTCTCTCTCACCGTTGGTCACTGATCCGGCCGCATCCCGTCCGCCGGGGGAAAGGGAGTGCGGTGGCCTCTCTCTCTCTCTCACCGTTGGTCACTAATCCGGCCGCATCCCGTCCGCCGGGGGAAAGGGAGGAAGTGCATCGTTTCTCCGTTCGACGACGCTGAGGCAGCACGTCCCGATCTATGGTACACGTCGTTCTATCTGACCAAGCTCCGGCACAGCAGGGCCTACGCCACCTGCTCGCAGATTCCGCCCGCCGCCGCTCACCTAGTTACATCCCGACGACCTCTAGGTATCCCCTCCGGCCTTGCTCCAATGCCCGTCTTCCCACGTCGCCGCATGTGGATCTTCCATAGTTCTTTGCCCAAAGCGTGGCTCGTCCGGGCGTACTTTCCATATTGCATTCTCGTCCTCACACCGTTTTAGACAAACACAACCGTGTTGTTATCTTCCCTTAGGACAAGGAATATGCTTCTTTTTTGTCGTCGCATGTGTCATCAACTGTTATTGGCCAGTAATTGTTTCCTTTCTACTACCTCTTTTTTGCAAACAGGGCTATCCATTTCACCTCGTTGCTATTGCGACCTTTTGGTGAACTGCACAAATCACTTTTTTCTTAAGAGTGTTTTGTGCAGTTGTACTAAAATGTCACAAGGGCAACGCGTCTCTACATTTCGGTCTTGTTGCACAAAGGGAGATTGGTTTTGCTCTATCCTCCTCATCCAACTCCGAGCCTAATCTTCTCCAACTAGTTAGTCTTAAGAGAGACTGCAAAGGTGACCGGCTTCTATATGTGTGTTTATTATTTCATCAGCAGTCCTCTATTATCGTAATCACACTTAATATCTTTGGAACAGGGATGCTCAACTCTATTTTAGTGGAACTGCACAAAATGATCAGAATGTTGCATGCTCCAGACAGCTACTTTTTTCCCAACATGCCTTGTTGATTTAGACAGAGCTGGGGGATGTTGCTGCCAATAAAAGCAAGGACCAATTTTAATTTAACACCTTCTCACAACTCTATCTTCAGTTGTGATGTAATTATTAGCTCTGATCTGCTAATAATTGACATGCATTAGCAAGGAAGTTAGTTTTTTATTGTTTCCGAAAGAGCATCGATGGCAAGACACGCGAAACAAAAGCTGAAAGCTCACACCATTGTACAATTTCATGTCGCTGGAAAATTATTTGTATAGTACGTTAATTATGTAAACAAATGATGGAAGCTCGATAGCATTGCCAGAAGCCTCTTCATCATCCGGGTCCATGTGCCATGCACCAAATTATACTCCTTCGTTCCTATATTTGTATTTTTACAAATTTCAAACGGACATATTTTGGAGTGTAGATTCACTCATTTTGCTTCGTATGTGTACTCCCTCCGTTCCTAAATATTCTATTCGTCTTTCTAGAGATTTCAAGAAGTGACTACATTCAGAGCAAAATGAGTGAATCTACACTCTAAAATAGTACATCCGTATGTGCTAGTCCATTTCAAATATCTAAAAAGACAAATATTTGAGTAGTCACTCGTTGAAATATCTAGAAAGACAAATACTCCGGAGTATATTTAAGAACCGAGGGGGTAGTGCACAACCGCATGGGAGACTCAGCCCGTAATGAGTAGTCAAATCATAAGCCCCACCTTTCCCACTGTAAGTTGCTCTGAAGAAGCAACCATCAATACACTCTTCTTTGAATACGCTCATACTACTCCATCCACATCCTTTGTTTATACACAAGGCTTTAAAAAAAGAAAAAAAATCTATGGGACCAAGGCGACTAGCGATCGGCTGAAAAATAGCATTGGTAGTTATAGCACGGCGTCTATTACTAGGGAATAATGCGTACACACATGCATGCAAAGTGCTTCCACCCGGTACACACATGCATGCACTTACTCCACTCCGTAGTAGTACAGTACATGGAGAGAAAATCGTGGACTTGATTGCGGTTACCACGCCCTAATTAATTGAGCATTAAACCAAACGCGTCTAAAGTCTCTCTGGTGGTGGAAATGCATTGAGAGAAATGCATCATAATGAAGCGCGCCCTGTAATCATAGGTAGTATCATGCATGCCAACTAAGCAATTTTGATGAGATGGCATAGAATTAAATGAAGAAAGAGATGTTTGAGTATCATATCATGATACCGTATCATATTAAATGATGTGCTACTTTGTGTCATGCATGGCAAGAAATTTAGTACTCTATGATACCAACATATGATACTTTGCATTATGGATGTAGTATCATACACTAGTATCATATGCATGATACTAGTATATGATACTCCCCATTACAACCAGCCTAAACTGTGACAGAGGGAGGAGTAGTATGAAGGTGCAAAACCAAGTACGCGTATGGCCAGTCGGTCAACGCACCTCCTCTTGGCATATCACTGACATGTGGGACACGAGTGTGAGCAAAACGATCTCAATTGACGGCAAAGGGCCAACCTGTCGTTCCTTGAGAGAGACGAGGAGCGAGAACACACAGACGGGCTCGCACGGAGGCCAAGATATATTCGAGCATGGTTGGTTGATCGATATCATTCATTACATGTTGGGCTGCTGTTTTCCGCCCTTCTCCGGAATAAACGTGTACTTTATCAGAGATAAAAAATAAGAGTATGACGCTCCACCATGCGGTTCTAGTAGTAGTAGTACTCAGATTCATCAAGGCAGGCTCTTCACCTCTTCGTGAAGTCGAACAATGATGGTACTCCGCATGTTGGGTACTACAGTGTATGCCTCTGACAATCTGACACCGAATGGACTGATGCATGTCCACCGAGGGTAGGTTGCATTAGTCAAAAGGCGTAAGCGAGCTTCACCTTGTCCCGCAAGCTTCTCCTCGTTCTGCGAGTTGACGGGACACACCAAAAAGTAGTTTTTCTTGGCAGCTCGAGCAGTATTTGTATTTTTGAGGTGTGAGCACTGAATAGTTTTTCTTGGCGATGATTTCGTTGTTGTTCAGAGGAGAGCAGGGTATTAACTGGGCGGGCTGTGGCCCGTCTAGCCCAGGCCAGATATCCAGCCTAGATACTATTTTTTTCAAGATGAAAATGGCTAGCCCAGCTATACGTCTTTTTGAGGAATACCCAGGCAAGGTCAACTTGTTATTCTCCACCCCGCTGGGCTGCAATCTTTCCTAGGAGGGATGCATTAGGCTTAACAGGAGAATGGGCTTTAAAAAATAATAAATGGGATGTAATTATAAAAACTGGGCAGTAACTATAAAAAATGCACCAAACACGAAATTAGTTTATAAAATATTATTTATGGATTTTGAAAATCTTAAATTTTCATTGTTGCTGCCAAGAATGTTTCGTTGGATTTTTACGTAATACAAATTTATATTTAATCTGACAAAAAATTTCGGGATAAAAATATTTCGGATCCCATCAAAATGTGGGAAATATTATTGAATTCTGTCTTCAACGGTTGGTTGAAATTATTAATCATTCTCCTAGCTAGAAAATGGGTTGTACTTTTAACCAACTGTAAATGGGCTGTTGTAAATTCCATTAGAATTCAAAAATGGGTTGTACATTCTTACAAAACACAAATGGGCTATAAGTTCTCTGCCACACACTTGTGGGCCTACTAAGTTGTGACAACCTTGTTTTTGCCCTCTTTTCCTTTGCTTGATTTTCAGCTGAGTTGATTTTTAATTTGGAGTTTTGAATCATATCATTTGGCCTTAACCACTTGGGTATCCCTTGATCTTCACCCAAGTGTTCCCTCTCCTCCTCTAAGCCATCATTTCACCCCTGGCCAACCCAACAATATTGCTTGGAATATTTTTCTTAAATGACAAATATTCATTTTTGCCTCCAAAACCCTAGCTAACTCCTTGAGCTCCAAAGCAACCCTAATTTTTCTTGCCCCAAAAATCCTGAGAAAAATCCAAAATATTCTTTGGACCCTAGGGCACATTTCTGAGCAAAAATATTTCACCACTCTTTGGAGTATTTTGGCTCTGAAAATAAAATCACTGAGCTGAAATGGTAGTTTCTACAAAGAACTACCTTTTTACTAGCTCCAATGTAGCTGGTTTTCCTGAGCTTATTTACCTTAGTAAGAGTCGGTAAAACCCCAAAGCTCAGCCCTTGAATCCTCGTGGTTTGACCACAGTAACTCCCCAAAGTTTCTGTCCAGTAACTTAACCTCATCATCATTTTACTTCTACTCCACCTGGAACCAAACCGAGCCATGGTAACACCTAAGTTTACCAAGGACTACACGCCAGACATCCTTGTTAGTGCGTAGGTGGCCTGATGTCACGGTCCACGCGGTGATCGCGTTCGTCCGAGCGTGCTGGCAAGCCAAACGCGCGCTCTGTGCATCGCATGCGCCTCTGTTGAGTGCGTGCTCGCTGCTCGGCCAGCCAGAGCGTGCCACCCCTCGCCACCATCCTCGTCTCCACCCCCATAACTCCACCCTGCCGCTCGCCGACGCCGCAGCTTGCCGCAGCAAGCCCGGCACGGTCAAACCAGCAACACGATCTTGGCGCCTTGTGTGTTCGTCTCTTTCCCCCTCGATCTTGTGCTCGTCCGCGCCCGCGTACAGTGGCTGCATGACCTCCGTCACCTTCTCCGTCGCTCTCTGGCACCGTTCGTCATCGGGCGCCGGGGACAGGTGTCTTCCGGCGGAGCACGAGCCCTCCTCGCCACCCCGCCTATAAAAGCCCCCCTCCGCAGCCTCCTGGAGCATCGCAACTCACTCCCACTCCCTCCTAGAGCCACTAGAAGCCGCAGCCTAGCCGGGCAGGCCGCGGCCTGCCGTCCCAGAGCCGAGCTCGCCGGCGATCCCCTCTGGATCGTTCCCGCAGCTCCGGCCTCTCCCAAGCCAAGACGACCCCGCCAGGGCCTCCGCCTCTCCTCCGTGAAGCCAACGTGCCTAGCTAGAGCCCCTGGAGCCGCCCCAAGCCGCCGTCTTCTTCAACTCCGGCAACCTCCGCCCTCTGTCGCCGCTGGAGAGGACAAATCCGACGCCGTCCGGCCACCGTTAGCCACGCTACGGGTACGGGCAGGTGCGCAATAGCCTTCTCCGTCGATCCCTCCCTCTCGTTTGCCTCCAAGAAGTCTCATCGCCGGCGTGAGCTCCGGCGAATCGCCGTTCCCCTCTGTTTCCCTCTCCCCTCCCTCCGGCCTGACTAGCAGGGCCCGCTAGTCAGCCACTCACTACGTGCATGAAGCGGTATGAGTGGTGGTGCCCCGGGAGATTACGCCTTCGACGTCACCCCCCTCTGTTTTATTTTCAAACTCATTTAAATTCCAGGAGACTTCAAATGGCCATAACTTTTATTCTACAAGTCCAAATGCAGTGATTCTTTTTGCATCGTGTTCTGTGTCCAAAAATCTAACAGCAACCAAAAGATGGGATTTTTCCTTGCTGTCTAGATTTTCTGGCAATGTTCAAAAGATTTCTTGATATTTTTCTTTTGTGGTTTTGAATATTTTCAGAAGAGCCAGCTTGTCTTGAGGATCACCAGGAGCTTTGTGAACCTCATCAGTGCTAAGGCAAGCCACAGTAACATTTTCATGGTGCCACTTCAATATTTATGATTTTCATACTTGAACTTATGAATATTGATGCATTTAAATTAGTTATATAATAAATATATTATGTTATATGCTTGTTATGTTAAAATACTTGAACTTCGGAATGTTTGAAGTAAATATTGTTGGCAAGATAAGGAGAACTTAGTTGCTAGTGATAAATAAATAATATGGTCATAGAGTTTGATGAGTAATTTAAATATTATTTTTGCATGAGGTATAATGATGATAATGCTAGAAATGGTTCTGGTATAAGTAAAGAGAGGTTTTAACCAGAATAGTAGCATGAGTTTATGATGGCTCCGTAGGAGCGTGGTTGGTGCTGATCTTTTGCACGGTTATGTGATGCATATGTTAAGTGATGCATAGTATGGCAAGATGACACGGTTATTTTCTTTTCACATTAAGTTGAACCTGATTAATAATTCAACTTGAACATGTTGCTGACCGGGTCGTGGTGCCGCTGAAACGAGTCTTTCCCAGTGCAACCACATTTGCTGGTATGGGACGGCCTTAATGCGTTTCATTGTCGTGCCTCTGGTCGGTGCCTCAATTTAGGGAAGGTTATGGGCGTGTTGTACCCTGGACCAGTAGGCAAGCATAACCTTGTGAGCCTATTGTTAAGTTAATTTTGGTACCGGATCCCAGAGTGGATCGTGGCCACGATGGTGGTCGAGGTGTCTGGAGGTAGACACAGGGCCACTCAGGACTAGCCCGGTGGGGTCTGAGTCGAAAGGGCCGGGAGAGTGTCATGACAGTGAAATGGTTTCGTCGGAACGCTGTTGGTCCACCCGAATGGGAGTGCGAGGCCATGGGTTCCGTAGTGTGGGTACAGTGTACTAACCTCTGCAGAGTGTTTTTAATCTATCGATAGCCGAGTCCACGGTTACGGACACGCTCGAAAGTAAGGTACACCATGGGTCAACACTTAATAAATATGCACACTAAATTGCACTAAGGATGGCAGTGAGGTCATCGTGTTGAGTTGGACATGAGTTGGTCGGGTTGTGATCGCTGTAAGGATCATGGGCCATGAGATGGTCGAGTTGTGATCGCCGTAAGGATCACGAGTATGTTTTTGGTAATATCATGTTTATTGGTCACATCTGGTAAGCAAGTCGGGAGAATGAGTACCTGTTGAGCATAGTCACAGCATGTTGGATATATAGTTGCATTGTTGATTAATTGGATAAATATCATACTATTGTCTGTCATCATGTTTATGCTTATTGTGAGCTTGCAAGTACATTCAATGTACTGACCTGGCGTGTCATGTCGGATTTCAGGAAAGTCCCATTGGAAAGGAGTGCTGTCCGAGTCTAGACCGTGTCCACGTCGGTGTCCTTGTGCTATGGAGCCCCGCTACGACGTTGTTCCGCTGTCGAGTAGTTGTCATGATCGAGGCCCCTTTATGTTCACTAAATAATGTACATATTGTTCAGCCGCACCGTGTGTGCCGCCTGGCCTCACTAACTGTTGTAATATGAACTATGTTCCGCTAGCATGAATAAAGCGGTTGTTTTCTGTACCATGTTGTTGTGTGTTGCCAGAAGACAAGGTCTCAGGGCTGGCAATGCAAGGTAAACCGGTCGCTCTGAGCCCGGGTGTCACAACGCTTGGTATCAGAGCTGCGCTGACTGTAGGACACACTAGACTAAGCTGAGTTAACTGGACGCTAGATACGAGTTGTAGCTGAGTGTCTGTAATAACTGTAGCTGGTTGTTGCATTGCTTGCACTGATTATATTTTTCTATGCTAACCTGCTAATGGTTGAGAGTGTAGATGGCTCCGTTGCTGTATCCGTGCCAGTTGCAGCTGATGCCATACACGTCGCCGCATCTCCTTCGTAACGTGTGGCATCGGCTGTACCCTCACGGAGACGATCCAGTCTATCGTGTGTACCGGGAGCACCTAGCTGACTCAGTATATGAGTATCACGCCGTGGTTACTCTGCGCACCAGTTCCAATTCCGACTCTTACACTCATACCTCTCGTAGCGGCTATGCTTCTTCCGCTTCTCAGGCTGTCCAGTTTGCTGCATTCGAGGTACTTGTTGAGCTCCGCTACAACGAGGTCCAGATGCAGAATCACCCAGGTTTCCATTACTACCCTTCTCTCCACGATAATGGTCGTGTCCGTTTCCCTATCATTGATCCGGAGTCTGATAGTGTAGCTAGCCACCTTTCTCGCTACATCACTGCTAGCTATCTTCTGATCTACGAGCTGGCTCGTGAGCTGAGTCGTGCTCGTATTGCTTTAGCTTCTACTTTAGTCTCTGCTCGCTCAGCCACTACTTCTCCATCTGTGGGATTTATTCCCTACGTTCCTGCCAGTTCTAGATCCCCTGTTTCTCCGGTTACTCCTCCGAGTAGCTCGGCACCGCGATCGCAAGTCCACTTAGTGCTCCCGCCGAGTGGGTTTCACTTCGCCACTCCTGCAGCCCCGATGATCCACCCTCCACCTGCCCTGCAGGGAGAGCCCTCGAGGCAGTGTCGTCATGTCACTTTTAACCCGGAGGTCTCCGTTAACCCGTCGATTCTGGATCGAGTCCGCTCTGAGAGAGGACCTCAGCGCGCCGGTGACGATGAGAGCTGCCAGATACTCTCGATCATCGGGATGGAGTATGGATGTAGTCGTACGAGTCGTGATGTTTCGTTTCATGTATGAGAGTAGTTGGACCTGGCATGTTGTTATCTTTCATGTATGAGTCTATGTATAATTATGTTGGACTTTATTTTATTCGCCGTATTTTCTTCGTCTTTTTCGGTTTCGCTTGGTTTTTGTTGCTGGCTTCTCCCCAGTTTTTGTTGAATGCTTCTCATCTCAGTTGCGTTGACTTGGGAAAAATCATATTAGGATGGCGCGGGGAGGCTGCAGTAGCAACGTTCGTGAGGGTTCTCTGCTCATTGCGTTCCGCACGACGTGCGTGACAATCACCCGAGCCGTACGTTCCACCACCGCCTCCACCGCCAAATCCGCCCTCCACCGAGCAAATTATGCGTATGTTCGAGGAACGATGAAACAATGATCTAATGGAAATATTCAGAAGTATTCAAGCATGGTTGGACAGAATGGAAGTCAGCCTGCCCCTCACTCCAAGCTATCTGATTTTCAAAGGACTAAGCCTCCCAGTTTCAGTCAGGCTGTTGATCCCTTGGATGCAGATGATTGGTTAAGAACTATGGAAAAGAAACTTGAGGTTGCTCGAATTGATGAAGAGGATAAAGTTCCATTTGCAACACATTATCTAGAAGGCGCTGCTGCCATATGGTGGGAAAGTGAGAAAGCCATAGGGACTGAGAATGAAACAATTCCCTGGTCAAGATTCAAGGAGCAATTCCGGAAATATCACATCCTCAAGGGAATTATGAAGACTAAGCAGCATGAATTTACGGGCGCTCCTCCAAGGAAGTCGATCGGTGGGAGAATATTTGCAAAAATTCAATCACCTGTCACGTTACTCTCAATATGACGTGGCCACTGAACAAAGGAAGATGGACCGATTTCTTGGTGTATTAAACCCGCAACTTCGCTGTGCTCTCAATGTGTTCGATTTTCCAGATTTCCAAACCCTGGTGAACAAGGCTTTCATTGCTGAAAGGGAACACAAGCTCGTGTCAGATAATAAGTCTGCCCATAACGATCACAAGCGCAAGTTTGAGCCCAAGAAGGAAATGCAACCGTGCGGAAGGTTCAGACTGGCAGCTAACTCCGGTGGCGTACCAGCCTAGTTGGCAACAAAATGTTAACAAGACCAGCACCCAAGTGAAGAATGACGTGCTCAACCCAGTTATGGAGAATCGCCTGCGCAACAATTCTTGTTATAGTTGCGTACAAACTGAACATTATGCCAAACAGTGTCCCAAGAACAACCGGACCAATGCTACGTTCAAGCCTCAAATCCATTATTTGGAAGCCGGTCCAAGTCAGCACGACGTCACGGGATACGTTCATCATATTTCAGCCGACGAAGCCCAAGAAAATCCCGAAGTCGTCATTGGTATGTTCCCTGTTAATAACATACCTGCCGTAATTTTATTTGACTCTGGGGCTTCCCACTCTTTTATTTCTCGGAGTTTTGTTGCCCAAAACAAATTTCCTTGTTCACTTTTGGGCAAGAATATGCTGGTACAAACCCCGGGATCTATTATTCAAAGCAATCTTATGCGCCAACACGGAAGTCAAGATCAACGAAATCCGTTTCCCGACGTCTTTGATACTTATTGAGTCTGATAAATTGGATGTTATCTTGGGTATGAGGGCTGACTCAGTACCAAGTATGCATAAGTTGTGCGACCCGAGAAGTCAACTTGACCGGACAAGATGGACAAGCTACCAAGTTTATTGCTTGTAGAAGCATACCCTCCAAGGAAATGGTTTTTACAGCAATAGCAGAAATGGAACTAATTCCGGTGGTCAGTGAGTTTCCCGATGTATTCCCAGAAGAACTGTCAGGCATGCCACCTGACCGAGAGCTTGAGTTTGCAATAGAACTTGTGCCTGGAACCACACCAATACACAAGAAATATTATCGAATGCCGTCATCCGAGTTGGTGGAGCTAAAAAAACAGCTCGATGAGATGCTCCAAAAAGGATATATCCGCCCCAGTTCCTCGCCATGGGGATCACCCACTATTTTTGTGGACAAGAAACATGGCAGCCTTCGTATGTGTGTGGACTACCGACAGTTGAATGATGTCACGGTCAAAAACAAATACCCTCTGCCAAGAATTGATGATTTGTTTGATCAGCTCAGTGGAGCCAAGGTATTCTCAAAGATTGATTTGCGGACTGGATATTACCAGCTCAAAATTAAGAAGGAGGATATTCCCAAGACCGCGTTCACCACTCGCTACGGTATTTATGAATAAACTTTCATGTCCTTCGGCCTCACCAACGCCCCCACCTTCTTCATGCACATGATGAACAAAGTATTCATGGATTTCCTTGATAAGTTCGTGGTCGTCTTCATCGATGATATACTTATTTACTCAAGAAGTGAAGAAGAGCATAAAGGACACCTCCGCGCAGTGTTACAACGAATCCGTGAGCACCAATTGTACGCCAAATTCAGTAAATGCGAGTTCTGGCTCAAGCAAGTTGGATTCCTCGGGCATGTGCTATCTGCTGAAGGAATAGCCGTGGACCCAAGCAAAGTAAAAGACGTGCTCGACTGGTTGCCACCAGCCACCGTGTCTCAGATCCGGAGTTTTCTTGGATTAGCCGGATACTACCATCATTTCATAAAGGGTTCTCCAAGATTGCTAAGCCCATGACGGAGGTGCTTAAAAAGGATAAGAAGTTTGAATGGACGTCAGACTGTGAGAAAAGTTTCACCGAGTTAAAGAAACGCTTAACAACTGGGCCAGTATTAACACTTCTAGATATCTACCGCAACTTTGACGTATATTGCGACGCTTCCCGGCAAGGACTTGGGTGCGTGCTTATGCAAGATGGCAAGGTAGTAGCTTACGCCTCACAGCAGCTACGACCCCATGAAGGAAATTACCCCACTCATGATTTGGAATTGGTCGCGGTAGTACATGCTTTAAAAATTTGGAGACACTACCTCATTGGAAATAGGTGCCAAATTTTTACCGATCACCAAAGTCTCAAATACATATTTACGCAGCCGGATTTAAATCTCCATCAGCGAAGATGGCTGGAGTTGGTCAACGGTTATGATCTTGGAATAAATTACCATCCGGGTAAGGCCAACATGGTTGCCGATGCACTCAGTCGAAAGCCCGTCAGTTTAAACGTCATGTTGGAATCTCTGCCTTCCGAACTTAAAGAAGAAATTGCTCAGCTCAACCTGGTCATAGTTGAGGCTGGCCTTGCCAATATTCTGACGGTTACCCCTACTCTTGAGGAAGAAATTCGTAAGGCCCAGTCAGGCGATGCCGATCTGCAAAAACGCATCAAGTCATCCGATTTATCAAAGGATCAGTGTGGTACCCTCCGATTCAGGGGAAGGATTTGTGTGCCTAATCAAGCTGAACTAAAGCAGAAAATTTTGTCAGAAGCCCATGAATCCTCGTATTCAATCCACCCCGGAGGTACAAAAATGTATGAAGACCTTCGACAAATATTCTGGTGGGATGGAATGAAGAAAGACATTGCGTATTTCGTGGCCTGTTGCGACATATGCAACAAAGTTAAGGCAGAACATCAGAAACCAGCGGGACTTCTCCAACCACTGCCCGTGTCACAATGGAAATGGGACGATGTCTGTATGGATTTCATCACAGGATTACCCAGGACCCGACGAGGCAATAACGCAATCTGGGTCATAGTGGACACATTAACCAAGGTGGCCCACTTCCTCCCAGTTAAAACCTCATACCGAGCAGATGAGCTTGCCCGACTGTATGTATCCAGGATTGTCAGTTTACATGGAGTTCCCCGAACCATCACTTCTGACCGAGGTTCACTTTTCACTTCTGCTTTCTGGTCCCGTCTCCATCAGGCCGTCGGAACAGAATTGAAATACAGCACCACTTATCATCCTCAGACGGATGGGCAAACGGAAAGAGTAAATCAGATACTCCAAGATATGCTCCGAGCCTGTGTTTTGGCCCAAGGACCCTAATGGGAAGATTGCTTGTCGTACGCCGAGTTCTCGTATGACAATGGGTTCCAGACCAGTTTAAAGATGTCACCATATGAAGCTTTGTATGGCCGTAAGTGCCGCACTCCATTAAATTGGTCTCAAACCGGAGATAGCCGTATTTTCGGAACATATCTCATGCTGGAAGCCGAAAAGAAAGTCAAGGAGATCCGAGAAAGATTACAACTGGCCAAATCGCGAGAGAAAAGTTATTACGATGCAAAGCACCGGCATATCAGTTTTGAACCTGGAGAACATGTCTACCTTCGAGTCACACCCATGAAGGGAATAAAAAGGTTCCAAACCCGTGGAAAATTGGCACCCAGGTTTATTGGTCCATTTCCCGTCATGATGCGAGTAGGTGTTGTGGCATATCAGTTGGAGCTGCCCCATGAACTGTCGGACGTGCACAACGTGTTCCATGTTTCACGACTGTGACGGTGCATCTCACCACCCGAGAAAAAGACCGATTTGGCAGAGATAGAACTGGCAAAGGACTTGACCTACAAAGAGAGGCCAGTGAAAATTTTGGATCAGATGGAAAGGGTCACTCGCAGTAAGTCACGAAAATTTTACAAGGTTTAATGGATGCATCATACCGAGTCAGAATCAACCTGAGAATCAGAAGGGTTTCTAAGGGCATGTTATCCAGAATGGTTTTCCCAAGCAACCGAATCTCGAGGACGAGATTCATTCTAAGTGGGGGAGGTTTGTGACAGCCTGGTTTTGCCCTCTTTTTCTTTGCTTGATTTTCAGCTGAGTTGATTTTGAATTTGGAGTTTTGAATCATATCATTTTGGACTTAACCACTTGGGTATCCCTTGATATTCACCCAAGTGTTCCCTCTCCTCCTCTAAGCCATCATTTCACCCCTGGCCAACCCAACAATATTGCTTGGAATATTTTTCTTAGATGAAAAATATTCATTTTTGCCTCCAAAATCCTAGCTAACTCCTTGAGCTCCAAAGCAACCCTAATTTTTCTTGCCCCAAAAATCCTGAGAAAAATCCAAAATATTCTTTGGACCCTAGGGCACATTTCTGAGCAAAAATATTTCACCACTCTTTGGAGTATTTTGGCTACAGAAAATAAAATCACTTCTGAGCTGAAATGGTAGTTTCTACAAAGAACTACCTTTTTACTAGCTCCAATGTAGCTGGTTTTCCCTGATCTTATTTACCTTAGTAAGAGTCAGTAAAACCCCAAAGCTCAGCCCTTGAATCCCTGTGGTTTGACCACAGTGACTCCCCAAAGTTTCTGTCCAGTAACTTAACCTCATCACCATTTTACTTCTACTGCGCCTGGAACCAAACCGAGCCATGGTAACACCTAAGTTTACCAAGGACTACACGCCAGACATCCTTGTTAGTGCGTAGGTGGCCTTATGTCACGGTCCATGCGGTGACCGCGTTCGTCCGAGCGTGCTGGCATGCCAAACGCGCGCTCTGCACGTCGCCAGCGCCTCTGTTGAGCGCGTCCTCGCTGCTCGGCCCGCCAGAGCGTGCCACCCCTCGCCACCATCCTCATCTCCACCCCCATAACTCCACCCTGCCGCTTGCCGATGCCAGAGCTCGCCGCAGCGAGCATGGGCACGGTCCGTTAACGGCACGATCTTGCAGCGCCGTGTGTTCGTCTCTTTCCCCCTCGTTCCTGTGCTCGTCCGCGCCCGCGTACAGTGGCTGCGTGACCTCCGTCGCCTTCTCCATCGCTCTCTCGCACCGTTCGTCACCGGGCGCCGGGGACAGGTGTCCTCCGGCGGAGCCCGAGCCCTCCTCGCCACCCCGCCTATAAAAGCCCCCCTCCGCAGCATCCTGGAGCACCGCAACTCACTCACACTCCCTCCTAGAGCCACTAGAAGCTGCAACCCGGCCGGGCAGGCCGCGGGCTGCCGTCCCGGAGCTGAGCTCGCCGGCGATCCCCTCTGGATCGTTCCCGCAGCTCCGGCCTCTCCCAAGCCAAGGCGACCCCGCCTCTCCTCCGTGAAGCCAACGCGCCTAGCTAGAGCCCCTGGAGCCACCCCAAGCCACCGTCTTCTTCAACTCCGGCAACCTCCGCCCTCTGTCACCGCTGGAGAGGACAAATCCGACGCCGTCCGACCACCGTTAGCCACACTACGGGTACGGGCTGGTGTGCAATAGCCTTCTCCGTCGATCCCTCCCTCTCGTTTGCCTCCAAGAAGTCTCATCGCCGGTGTGAGCTCCGGCGAATCGTCGTTCCCCTCTGTTTCCCTCTCCCCTCCCTCCGGCCTGACTAGCAGGGCCCGCTAGTCAGCCACTCACTACGCTGTGTGGCCAGTATGAGTGGTGGCGCCCCGGGAGATTACGCCTTCGATGTCACCCCCCTCTGTTTTTATTTTCAAATTCATTTAAATTCCAAGAGAAGATGTCGGGGAGGCTGATCTGACCCACGAACAACTTCAAATGGCCATAACTTTTATTCTACAAGTCCAAATGCAGTGATTCTTTTTGCATCGTGTTCTGTGTCCAAAAATCTTACAGCACCCAAAGGATGGGATTTTTCCTTACTGTCTAGATTTTCTGGCAATGTTCAGAAGGTTTCTTGATATTTTTCTTTTGTGGTTTTGAATATTTTCAGAAGAGCCAGCTTGTCTTGAGGATCACCAGGTGCTTTGTGAACCTCATCAGTGCTAAGGCAAGCCAGAGTAACATTTTCATGGTCCCACTTCAATATTTATGATTTTCATACTTGAACTTATGAATATTGATGCATTTAAATTAGTTATATATAAATATATTCTGTTATATGCTTGTTATGTTAAAATACTTGAACTTCAGAATGTTTGAAGTAAATACTGTTGGCAAGATAAGGAGAACTTAGTTGCTAGTGATAAATAAATAATATGGTCATAGAGTTTGATGAGTAATTTAAATATTATTTTTGCATGAGGTATAATGATGATAATACTAGAAATGGTTCTGGTATAAGTAAAGAGAGGTTTTAACCAGAATAGTAGCATGAGTTTATGATGGCTCCGTAGGAGCGTGGTTGGTGCAGTCTTTGCATGGTTATGTGATGCATATGTTAAGTGATGCATAGTATGGCAGTATGACACCGGTTATTTTCTTTTCACATTAGTTGAACCTGATTAATAATTCAACTTGAACATGTTGTTGACCAGGTCGTGGTGCCGCTGAAACGAGTCTTTCCCAGTGCAACCACATTTGCCGGTATGGGACGGCCTTAATGCGTTTCATTGTCGTGCCTCCGGTCGGTGACTCAATTTAGGGAAGGTTATGGGCATGTTGTACCCTGGCCCGATAGGCAAGCATAACCTTGTAAGCCCGTTGTTAAGTTAATTTTGGTACCGGATCCTAGAGTGGATCGTGGCCACGACGGTGGTCGAGGTGTCTGGAGGTAGACACGTGGCCACCCAGGACTAGCCCGGTGGGGTCTGAGTCGGAAGGGCCTGGAGAGTGTCATGACAGTGAAATGGTTTCGTCGGAACGCTGTTGGTCCACCCGAATGGGAGTGCGAGGTACACCATGGGTCAACACTTAATAAATATGCACACTAAATTGCACTAAGGATGGCAGTGAGGTCATCGTGTTGATTTGGACATGAGTTGGTCGGGTTGTGATCGCCGTAAGGATCACGGGCCATGAGATGATCGGGTTGTGATCATCGTAAGGATCACGAATATGTTTTTGGTAATATCATGTTTATTGGTCACATCTGGTAAGCAAGTCGGGAGAATGAGTACCTGTTGAGCATAGTCACAGCATGTTGGATATATAGTTGCATTGTTGATTAATTGGATAAATATCATACTATTGTCAGTCATCATGTTTATGCTTATTGCGAGCTTGCAAGTACATTCAATATACTGACCTGGCGTGTCATGCCAGATTTCAGGAAAGTCCCTTTGGAAAGGAGTGTTGTCCGAGTCTAGACCGTGTCCACGTCGGTGTCCTTGTGCTATGGAGCCCCGCTACGACATTGTTCCGCTGCCGAGTAGTTGTCATGATCGAGGCCCCTTTATGTTCACTAGATAATGTACATATTGTTCAGCCGCACCGTGCGTGCCACCTGGCCTCGCTAACTGTTGTAATATGAACTATGTTCTGCTAGCATGAATAAAGCGGTTGTTTTCTGTACCATGTTGTTGTGTGTTGCCAGAAGACAAGGTCTCTGGGCTGGCAATGCAAGGTAAACCGGCCGCTCTGAGCCGGGGTGCCACATAAGTGACGCGTCCCCTAAAAGAAATAAGTTGACGCGTATGCAAGGCTTTGTCAAGTTATTATAGTCAACACACGGTTCTAGCAGCAGTGGCCGTTGAATGTCTATCCAACGGATGTCGTGTTTCTTCTTCAATCTCGGATATTCTTAGCTTCAGCCGCCCAAAAAATGATTCCTCCCACGACATCCGGGCGCACCGTTTTGGAGGCTGACACGTGGGCCTACTAAGTTGGAGCGTACCAAGGGCTTTGTCAACTTAGTCAATATAAACGATTCTAGCTTCAAAGGTGACCGTCGATGTCCATCCCACGGCCGTAGTGCTTCTTCAACCTCTGGTCTTCTTGGTCCAGCCGCCCAAAGCAGCGCGGTCGTCTCACTTTGCTCTTGCCTCCCGTGGCGGTCGGTCAGCCGTCATGGAGGCCTCACCGCCCCCACACTACTCCCACCGTTGGCCAGGCCATCCCTCCACTCACCCACACCCCCTGTTATTCTGCGGCGATGGCAGCCTCACACCGCAGCCGAAACAGTGAACCCTTGTACTCCTCTCCGCGCGGGCTTCCACTGCCGCGTCTTCCCCGGCTCCGCATTGTCCCCTTCCTAGGCCTCACCGTCGTCCACCGCCCTGGTGCTCTCGGCGCGGCGTGGTTAACGACCGACTTCCATCGGAAGAGTATTGTACGTGGAGAGGCTGACAGCTGGGTCCATGGCGGCCGCAAGGAAGTGCCTCCTTATTACGCGCAAAATAATTATTCCTCCACCTGACAGCGGGGACCCATCGGACAGGCCACCTTATTTCGTGAAAAAACGTTTCCCCCCTGACTGCTGGGAACCACCGGACGGGCCACCGTATTTTGTGAAAAAAAAAGTTCCCCCTGCTGTCAGCTCGGACCCACCGAAAGTGCCTCCTCATTACGCACAAGAAAATAAATACACCCCCTGCTAGCTGGGACCCACCTTGGTGGGAGGCTGACTTGTGGGCCTACTAAGTTGACAGGGACGGAGGGCTTTGTCAACTTAGTCAATATGAACGATTCCTGCTCCAGTGATCGTACGATGTCCATCCAACGGCCGTAGTGCTTCTTCAACCTCTGGTCTTCTTGCTCCAGCCGCCCAAAGCAGCGCCGCTCGTGCCGCCTACTCCTGCCTCCCGTGGCCGGCTGTGCTGCCGCAGAGGCCTCACCGCCCCCTACTATTCCCACCGCTGGCCAGGCCCTGCGGCGACGGCAGCCTCACATTGCAGCCGAACGAGTGAACCCTCATACTCCTCTCTGCGTAGGCATCCACTGCCGCGTCTTCACCGGCTCCGAGTCATCCCCTTCCTAGGCCTCGCCGTCGTCCACCGCCCTGGTGCTCTCGGCGCGGCGTGGTCAACGTGGTCAAGGAACGACTTCCATCGGACGTGGATCATGCGTGGAGAGGCCGATACCGGGTCCACGGCTGACAAGGAAGTGCCTCCTTATTACGCGGAAAATAATGATTCCTCCACCTGACAGCAGGGACCCACCGGATGGGCCACCATATTTCATGAAAAAAATGTTCCCCCCCCCGACTGCTGGGACCCACCAGCTACACCTTCGCACGCAAGGAAGTGCGTCCGGGCAAAACAAATGATTCACCCCCCTGACTGCTGGGACCCACCAGCTACATCTTCGCACGCAAGGAAGTGTGTCCGCAAAAAAAACCAAAACAATTCGCCGATCATTGCTGGGACCCACGGCTACACCTCACGCAGTAAGGAAGTGCTGACGGTCGAGACCCACCTGGTCAAGCGCACGTAGCGTTGTCATTCTGGTCATGAACGATGTACGTACATATATACCGGTGGATGTAGAAGCGCGCCGCGATGTCGTCGTGAGAGGCGCCGTACATGTCGTAGTAGAGGCGCCGCACGTAGCATGTACACGCACGCATTACAGCGGTGGTGCAAGAAAGAAAATCTGACCACATATGGGTACATACGGCGGGTCTCGACGCCTACTCACGCATACGCACGGCCAAGGCTCGTGTACATGGCTGGGTCGGAATGGAGAAACAGCGTAAATGCCGCCGTGTTCATGGGGAGGCAACAGAATGCGTCGTGTTCATGGGGAGGCAACGGAATGCGTCGTGTTCAACGGGAGGCAACGGAACGCGTGGGAGCCAACTGGCTGGGTCGGAACGGAATGCGTGGTCGTGTTCATCGGGAGGGCTTGGACGGAACAAGCGATGGAAACGAGGCTTGGCGTACCACACAACGGAGGAAACAGACCTCCTACATTCAGAACGGGGTCCTGTTGATCGGGAGGGGTGTGGCGTACCGCAAAACGGAGGAAACGGACCTCCTACGGTCGAAACGGGGGTCCTGTTGATCGGGAGGGGTGTGGCGTACCGCAAAACGGATTTAAACGGACCTCCCTACGGTCAAACGGGGTCTGTTGATCGGGAGGGTGTGGCGCATCGCAAAAGCGGACAAAGCGGACCTTCTACGGTCGAAACGGGGTCTGTTCAACGGGAGGGTGTGGCGTGCCGCAAAAGCAGGACTCCACGGATCTTGTTCATCTCCACCGTCGACCTCCTCCGGCCTCCACGGGCTCCTGTTCATCCAGCCTCCACCGCCGCTACTCTCCACGGCCATCGTTCAACCACCCCTCCACGGGCACCCCTCCATCTTCTATTGTTCATCCAGCCCTCCACACCACGGGGTCTTGTTCAACCACCCCTCCACCTTCTACTGTTCATCCAGCCCTCCACACCACGGGGTCCTGTTCATCCAGAGGCAATGCCACCGCTCATTGTTCATCCACCCCCAACGCTCACTCGTTCATCCAATCGATCGGCTTCAGCTAGCAGCAGAGCGAAGCGAATCGCCGATCGGGTTACATTATATGACCATCGGCCGTCGGTCGGGTTCGATGAACGCGTAACTGCAAAGGTAATCGCTTCGGGTTCAGTTAGAGCCCAACGCCTCGCTTCGGGTTGATTAGAGCTAACGCGCGCACACCGCAGCAGCGTCGTGTCACGAGAAAGCAGCATCGCTTGGCCCCGACCTCCCATCATGCTTAAGGAACTCCCGAAATTTTCCTCCCTCGCTTCTACCACGGTTTTTTCCGTCATGGACGGCCCAAAGAATGTCATGCAGCTGCGTCTCTGGCCCGCCCAGGATGAAAAGCCCATTTTCTATCATGATTTTTTGTCATATAAGTAGGAGCCCACCAGATCTATGATGATACCGGGTTTTGTCACAATTATCGTCATAGAAGTGTCATATGTATGACAGAATTTTTTTTATTCGACCCAAAATGTCACGGATGTGTCTTTTTTTTGTAGTGTATGATGAGCACGCCTAGCGCGTCAAGATTGTGTAGTCAAGACACATTTTAACCTTTTAAGGCTGTGAAGAAAAGGGGAGAAAAGAAAGAAAGAAAAGACAGATAACGGATATATATAAAAGTCGATTGTCCGATGCATCCCGCAGACGGTACGCTCCACCGGTCAGAACTTTGTCAATAATGAAGGGACCTTCCCATTTGGGCTTGAGCTTGTTCTTTTTCTTCTCTGGTAGGTGTAGAACTAGTTCGCCAACGTTATAAGTTTTGGCCCGTAATTCTCTGCTTTGGTACCGTCGAGCCTATTGCTGATAGAATGCAGAACGGGCCTTTGCCACGTCACGCTCCTCCTCCAGGGCGTCCAAGCTGTCCTGCCCATCAAGCTCGGCTTCTTTCTCTTCGTACATGCGCACTCGAGGTGAGTCATTAATGATGTCGCAGGGCAGTACCGCCGCTGCGCCGTACACCATAAAAAATGGTGTGTATCCGGTAGTGCGATTCGGCGTGGTCCACAACCCCCATAGTACGGAGTCGAGCTCCTCAACCCGGTCGATTCTGATTCCTTCAAGGATCGCACTAATCTGGGTTTAATGCTGCTCATAATGAGATCATTTGCTCGCTCGACCTGACCGTTTGTTTGGGGGTGACAGATGGAGGCATAATCGAGCTTAATGCCCATGTTACCGCACCAAGTTTTTACCTCGTCGGCTGTAAAGTTCGAGCCGTTATCGGTGATGATGCTATGGGGGACGCCGTAATGGTGTACAACCCCGGATATGAAGTCTATCACTGGTCCGGACTCAGCCGTTTTAACTAGTTTGGCTTCTATCCATTTGGTGAATTTATCCACCATGACCAATAGGTATTTTTTCTTATGGCTTCCCCCTTTAAGGGGTCCTACCATATCAAGCCCCCAGACCGCAAAGGGCAACGTAATGGGGATTGTTTGGAGAGCGGTAGGTGGCAAGTGGCTTTGATTTGCAAAAAGCTGGCAACCGACGCAACATTGGACGAGGTCCTGTGCGTCTGCTCGAGCCGTCGGCCAGTAAAAACTTGTACGGAAGGCCTTGCTTACAAGGGCCTGAGCTGCGGCGTGGTGACCGCCGAGTCCAGCATGAATTTCTGCCAAAAGTTGTCGTCCTTCCTCTTCGAAGATGCACCTCTGAAGTACTCCAATAACGCTTTTCTTATAAAGCTCTCCCTAGTGGACCATGTAGGCTTTAGCCTGCCGCACAATGCAACGTGCCTCCTTTGGGTCCTCAGGGAGTTCTTGCTTAGTTAAGTAGGCCAATAAGGGTTCTGTCCACGGGGCGATGACAGCCATAATCACGTGGGCCGAAGGTGTTATTTCGGTGGCAGAGCCTCCGATTACGTCAGAGTGTTCGGTATCTGGAGTTATGGCCGGGTCCGGACTGTTGTTGCCGGTCTATCCTTCCCATACCACGGATGGCTTAAACAGCCTTTCCAAGAAGATATTAGGTGGGACAGGGTCACGCTTAGCGCCGATGCGGGCGAGGATATCCGACGCTCGATAGTTTTCTCAGACCATGATACGTCTCCAACATATCTATAACTTTTCATTGCTCCATGCTACTTTATCTATTGTTTTGGACTATAATGGGCTTTATTTTCCACTTTTATATTATTTTTGGGACTAACCTATTAACCGGAGGCCCAGCCCAGAATTGTTGTTTTTTGCCTATTTCAGTGTTTTGAAGAAACGGAATATCAAACGGAGTCCAAACGGAATGAAACCTTCGGGAACGTGATCTTCTCACCGAACGTGATCCAGGAGACTTGGACCCTACTCCAAGAAGTGCAGAGGCGGTCACGAGGGTGGGGCGCGCCCTCCCCGGGGCGCGCCTGCCTCGTGGGCCCCTGACGCTCCACCGACGTACTCCTTCCTCATATATACCTCATTACCCCCAACAGATCGGGACGGAGCCAAAACCTAATTCCACCGCCGCAACTTCCTGTATCCACGAGATCCCATCTTGGGGCACATTAGGAGCTCCGTCGGAGGGGGCATCCACCACGGAGGGCTTCTACATCAACACCATAGCCCCTCCGATGAAGTGTGAGTAGTTTACTTCAGACCTTCGGGTCCATAGCTAGTAGCTAGATAGCTTCTTCTCTCTTTTTGGATCTCAATACAATGTTCTCCCCTCTCTCGTGGAGATCTATTCGATGTAATCTTATTTTTGCGGTGTGTTTGTTGAGACCGATGAATTGTGGGTTTATGATCTAGCTTATCTATGGAAAATATTTGCATCTTCTCTGAATTCTTTTATGTATGATTAAGTTATCTTTGCAAGTCTCTTCGAATTATCCGTTTGGTTTGGCCAACTAGATTGGTAGTTCTTGCAATGGGAGAAGTGCTTAGCTTTGGGTTCAATCTTGCAGTGTCCTTACCCAGTGACAGAAGGGGTTGCAAGGCACGTATTGTATTGTTGCCATCGAGGATAACAAGATGGGGTATTTATCATATTGCATGAATTTATTCCTCTACATCATGTCATCTTGCTTAAGGCGTTACTCTGTTTTAACTTAATACTCTAGATGCATGCTGGATAGCGGTGGATGAGTGGAGTAATAGTAGTAGATGCAGAATCGTTTCGGTCTACTTGTCATGGACGTGATGCCTATATACATGATCATTGCCTGGATAACCTCATAACTATGCTCAATTCTGTCAATTGCCCAACAGTAATTTGTTCACCCACCGTAGAATACTTATGCTCTTGAGAGAAGCCACTAGTGAAACCTATGGCCCCCGGGTCTATTCTCATCATATCAATCTCCATCACTTTATTTACTTGCTTGCTTTTACTTTTCACTTTGCATCTTTATACCAAAAATACCAAAAATATTATCTCTATCAGATCTCACTCTCGTAAGTGACCGTGAAGGGATTGACAACCCCTAATCGTGTTGGTTGCGAGTAGCTATCGTTTTGTGCATGTACGAGGGACTTGCGCGTGGCCTCCTCTTTGGATTGATACCTTGGTTCTCAAAACTGAGGGAAATACTTACGCCATCTTGCTGCATCATCCTCTCCTCTTCGGGGAAATCCAACGCAAGCTTGAGTCGTAGCAAGAAGAATTTCTGGCGCCGTTGCAGGGGAGGCTTACGCAAAAGTCAACATACCAAGTACCCATCACAATCCCTATCTCTCGCATTACATTATTTGCCATTTGCCTCTCGTTTTCGTCTCCCCCACTTCACCTTTGCCGTTTTATTCGCCCTCTCTTTCCCAATCTCCTCCTCCTTTTTCCTTTGCCTTTTGTTCGCTCGTGTGTTAGTTTGCTTGCTTGTCATCATGACTAGTCTCATATCTTCTCCGTTATCTCCCGAGAGTGAAGTTCTAAGTTTTAAGCAAAGGGAGGGAGAAAATCTAAAAGATGCTTGGTATAGAATTTGCAATGCTCAAAATAGATCTACCAGGAAGCAATCTACTTCAGTTCTTCTTCGTAATTTTTACGTAGGTGCTAATCCTTGGTATAGATATATCCTTGATACCATTACGGAGGAAATTTCTTGGGTAGCCATACTTTTGATTCTTATAATGCTTTAATAGATTTATTTGGCTCACCTCCTCTTTTGGTTAATGGCACTATGTTAACTTTGGAGCATGTTATGCAAAGGCTTGAAATTATTGAAAACAAAGTTGCTACCATTGAATCCATTGAAAATCTAGATAGAGAGATCCATAATCCAATTACTCAATATGGATCTAAGGTAGGAGTGCCTTTGAAAAATATTAAGGAGAAGGAACCCATGGTTAATGAGAAAATAAATCTAGACTCTACTCGAATCGATAAACTTGAGGGTATCATTACCAACTTGGGAACCGCTTTTCTTCTGTAAAGAATACTCCTAGTCCTCCCACTAAAATTGCCAAGCTTATGTATGTTCCTAAAAATAAGGGTGAATCATCTAGTAAGGAAAATGCGGATCTTAAATCTATAAGTATTCATCCCGATCTTTTACTATCATTAAGGAACCATTTGCCACGAATGAAATTTTCGATCTTGTGCCTAAAAGTTTGATAATTACTAGAAAGAAAGAAAATTCTAAAGGAGGAAGGTGCCTCATTAAAGAATTGCCTACCAAAGATGGCAATACCTAGATCTATCATTGCTTTTATGCCTAGCTAGGGGCGTTAAACGATAGCGCTTGTTGGGAGGCAACCCAATTCTATTTTGTGTTTTTTGTTTTTGGTTCTGTTTAGGAATAAATAATCCATCTAGCCTCTTTTTATATGTGGTTTTATCTTTTAATTAGTGTTTGTGCCAAGTTGAACCTATTGGATCTTCTTGGATGATAGTTATTTGATCTTGCTGTAATTTTCAGAATCTTTGTGCTCAGTGCCCGAATTGTTAAAAATCACCAGAACGTGATAAAATACTGATTCCAATTGCCACTGATCAAAAAACAAATTTACCAGGTCTTCTAATTTTGGTAGAATTTTTTGGGTTCCAGAAGTTCGTGTTAGTTACAGATTACTACAGACTGTTCTGTTTTTGAAAGATTCTGTTTTGCGTGTGTTGTTTGCTTATTTTGATGAATCTATGGTTAGTAAAATAGTTTACAATCCATAGAGAAGTTGTAATACAGTAGGTTTAACACCAATATAAATAAAGAATGAGTTCATTACAGTACCTTAAAGTAGTTTTTTGTTTTCTTTCTCTAACGGAGCTCACGAGATTTCTATTGAGTTTTGTGTTGTGAAGTTTTCAAGTTTTGGGTGAATTCTTTTGACGGATTATGGAACAAGGAGTGGCAAGAGCCTAAGCTTGGGGATGCCCATGTTACCCCCAAGATAATCCAAGGACACCAAAAAGTCAAAGCTTGGGGTTGCCCCGGAAGGCATCCCCTCTTTCGTCCACTTCCATCGGTAATTTACTTGGAGCTATATTTTTATTCACCAAGATGATATGTGTTTTGCTTGGAGCGTCTTGTATTATTTGAGTCTTTTGCTTGTTAGTTACCACAATCATCCTTGCTGTACACACCTTTTGAGAGAGCCATATATGAATTAGAATTTGATAGAACACTCTATGTGCTTCACTTATATCTTTTGAGCTTGATAGTTTTTGCTCATAGTGCTTCACTTATATCTTTTGAGCTTGATAATTTTTGCTCTAGTGCTTCACTTAGATCTTTTAGAGCACGGTTGTGGATCTGTTTTAAAGAAACTTGATCTCTCATGCTTCACTTAGATTATTTTGAGAGTCGTTAATAGCATGGTAATTTGCTTAATGTTAATATACTTGGTGTTCAAGATATGTGAAACTTTCTTTTGAGTGCGTTGAATACTAAGATAAGTTTGATGCTTGATAATTGTTTTGAGATATGAAGGTGATAATATTAGAGTCATGCTAGTTGACTAGTTGTGAATTTAAAGAATACTTGTGTTGAAGTTTGTGATTCCCGTAGCATGCACGTATGGTGAACCGTTATGTGATGAACTCGGAGCATGATTTATTTATTGATTGTCTTCCTTATGAGTGGCGGTCGGGGACGAGCGATCGTATTTTCCTACCAATCTATCCCCCTAGGAGCATGCGCGTAATACTTTGCTCTGATAACTTCTAGATTTTTGCAATAAGTATATGAGTTCTTTATGACTAATGTTGAGTCCATGGATTATACGCACTTTCTCCCATCCTTCCACCATTGCTAGCCTCTCTAATACCGCGCACTTTTCGCCGGTATCATACACCCACCATATATCCTTCCTCAAAACAGCCACCATACCTACCTATTATGGCATTTCCATAGCCATTCCGAGATATATTGTCATGCAACTTTCCACCGTTCCGTTTATTATGGCACGCTCCATCGTTGTCATATTGCTAGCATGATCATGTAGTTGACATCATATTTGTGGCAAAGCCACCTTTCATAATACTTTCATACATGTCACACATGTTTCATTGCATATCGGTACATCACGGGAGGCATTCATATAGAGTCATACTTTGTTCTAAGAATCGAGTTGTAATTGTTGAGTTGTAAGAATAATAAAAGTGTGATGATCATATTTATTAGAGCATTGTCCCAAGTGAGGAAAGGATGATGGAGACTATGATTCCCCCACAAGTCGGGATGAGACTCCGGACGAAAAAAAAGAGGCCATAAAAAAAGGGAAAGGCCCAAATAAAAAAAATAAAAAAATGAGAGAAAAAGAGAGAAGGGACAATGTTACTATCCTTTTACCACACTTGTGCTTCAAAGTAGCACCATGATCTTCATGATAGAGAGTCTCTCATTTTGTCACTTTCATATACTAGTGGGAATTTTTCATTATAGAACTTGGCTTGTATATTCCAATGATGGGCTTCCTCAAATGCCCTAGGTCTTCGTGAGCAAGCGAGTTGGATGCACACCCACTTAGTTTGTTTTGTTGAGCTTTCATATACTTATAGCTCTAGTGCATCCGTTGCATGGCAATCCCTACTCACTCACATTGATATCTATTGCTGATGGGCATCTCCATAGCCTGTTAATACGCCTAGTTGATGTGAGACTATCTTCCCTCTTTTTGTCTTCTCCACAACCACCATTCTATTCCACATATAGTGCTATATCCATGGCTCACGCTCATGTATTGCGTGAAGATTTAAAAAGTTTTGAAAATGTTAAAATATGAAACAATTGCTTGGCTTGTCATCGGGGTTGTGCATGATTTAAATATTTCGTGTGGGGAAGATGGAGCATAGCCAGACTATATGATTTTGTAGGGATAACTTTCTTTGGCCATGTTATTTTGAGAAGACATAATTGCTTTATTAGTATGCTTGAAGTATTATTATTTTTATGTCAATATGAACTTTTGTCTTGAATCTTTCGGATCTGAATATTCATACCATGATTAGAAGATTTACATTGAAATTATGCCAAAGTATCACTCCGCATCAAAAATTCTCTTTTTATCATTACCTACTCGAGGACGAGCAGGAATTAAGCTTGGGGATGCCTGATACGTCTCCAACGTATCTATTATTTTTTATTGCTCCATTCTACTTTATCAATTGTTTTGGACTATAATGGGATTTATTTTCCACTTCTATATTATTTTTAGGACTAACCTATTAACCGGAGGCCCAACCCAGAATTGTTGTTTTTTGCCTATTTTAGTGTTTCAAAGAAACGGAATATCAAACGGAGTCCAAACGGAATGAAACCTTCGGGAACGTGATCTTCTCACCGAACGTGATCCAGGAGACTTGGACCCTACTCCAAGGAGTGCCAGAGGCGGTCACGAGGGTGGGGGGCGCGCCCCCTGCCTCGTGGGCCCCCTGACGCTCCACCGACGTACTCCTTCCTCCTATATATACCTACGTACCCCCAACAGATCGGGGACGGAGCCAAAAACCTAATTCCACCGCCGCAACTTCCTGTATCCACGAGATCCCATCTTGGGGCCTGTTCCGGAGCTTGTCGGAAGGGGAATCCACCACGGAGGGCTTCTACATCATCATCATAGCCTCTCCGACGAAGTGTGAGTAGTTTACTTCAGACCTTCGGGTCCATAGCTAGTAGCTAGATGGCTTCTTTTCTCTTTTTGGATCTCAATACAATGTTCTCCCCCTCTCTCGTGGAGATCTATTCGATGTAATCTTCTTTTTGCGGTGTGTTTGTTGAGACAGATGAATTGTGGGTTTATGATCTAGCTTATTTATGGAAAATATTTGATTCTTCTCTCAATTATTTTACGTATGATTAAGTTATCTTTGCAAGTCTCTTCGAATTATCCGTTTGGTTTGGCCAAATAGATTGGTAGTTCTTGCAATGGGAGAAGTGCTAGCTTTGGGTTCAATCTTGCGGTGTCCTTACCTAGTGACAGAAGGGGTTGCAAGGCACGTATTGTATTGTTGCCATCGAGGATATCAAGATGGGGTATTTATCATATTGCATGAATTTATTCCTCTACATCATGTCATCTTGCTTAAGGCGTTACTCTGTTTTTAACTTAGTACTCTAGATGCATGCTGGATAGCGGTCGATGAGTGGAGTAATAGTAGTAGATGCAGAATCGTTTCGGTCTACTTGTCACGGACGTGATGCCTATATACATGATCATTGCCTATATAACCTCATAACTATGCTCAATTCTGTCAATTGATCAGCAGTAATTTGTTCACCCACCGTAGAATACTTATGCTCTTGAGAGAAGCCACTAGTGAAATCTATGGCCCCCGGGTCTATTCTCATCATATCAATCTCCATCACTTTATTTACTTGCTTGCTTTTACTTTTCACTTTGCATCTTTATACCAAAAATACCAAAAATATTATCTCTATCGGATCTCACTCGTAAGTGACCGTGAAGGGATTGACAACCCCTAATCGCGTTGGTTGCGAGTAGCTATCGTTTTGTGCAGGTACGAGGGACTTGCGCGTGGCCTCCTACTGGATTGATACCTTGGTTCTCAAAAACCGAGGGAAATACTTACGCTACTGTGCTGCATCATCCCCTCCTCTTCGGGGAAAACCAACGCAAGCTCGAGACGTAGCAGACCACATGGTGGAATTCGAGCCCCTCAAACCGAGCTAACATTTTGAGGACGGCGTTGCGGTAAGCCGCCATTTTCGGATCCTTGGCGTCAAAGTCTCCATTTATTTGAGATATTGCGAGGTTTGAATCCCCCCGCACCTCTAGGCGTTGAATCCCCATGGAGACTGCCATCCGGAGACCATTTAATAGGGCCTCATATTCTGCTGCGTTGTTGGAGTCTGTGTATAATATTTGGAGTACGTATTGGACTGTATCTCCGGTGGGGGATGTCAGGACGATGCCTGCCCCCAGACCAGCCAGCATTTTAGAGCCGTCAAAGTGCATGATCCAATTGGAATATGTGTCGTACTCTTTCGGGAGTTCGACTTCTGTCCATTCGGCGACAAAATCAGCCAGTACTTGTGACTTAATGGCTCGCCGTGGTTTGTATGTTATGTCGAACGGGAGGAGGTCAATAGCCCATTTAGCAATCCGGCCCGTGGCATCACGGTTATTTATTATTTCGTTGAGTGGTACTTCAGAGGCCACCGTAATTGAACACTCTTGAAAGTAGTGTCATAGTTTCTAGGATGCCGTGAAGACCGCGTATGCTATCTTTTGATAATGTGGGTACCGTGATTTGCATGGAGTGAGGACAGTGGATACGTAGTGTACCGGCTTTTGAAGCTAGAACTTATGTCCGTCCGTCTCTCGTTCGACGACTGAGGGAGTCCTGGATTAGGGGGTCCTCGGACAGCCAGACTATATCCTTTGGTCGGACTGTTGGACTATGAAGATACAAGATTGGAGACTTCGTCCCGTGTCCGGATGGGACTCTCCTTGGCATGGAAGGCAAGCTTGTCAATATGGATATGTAGATCTCCTCCGTTATAACCGACTCTGTGTAACCCTAGCCCCCTACGGTGTCTATATAAACCGGAGGGATTAGTCCGTAGGACAACAACAATCATACCATAGGCTAGCTTCTAGGGTTTAGCCTCTACGATCTCGTGGTAGATCAACTCTTGTAATACTCATATCATCAAGATTAATCAAGCAGTAAGTAGGGTATTACCTCCATCGAGAGGGCCCGAACCTGGGTAAACATTGTGTCCCCCGCCTCCTGTTACCATCCGCCTTAGACGCACAGTTCGGGACCCCCTACCCGAGATCCACCGGTTTTGACACCGACATTGGTGCTTTCATTGAGAGTTCCACTATCCGTCACCATAAGGCTTGATGGCTCCTTCAATCATCGGCAACGATGCGATCCAGGGTGAGCTTTTCCTCCCCGGATAGATCTTCATATTCGACGGCTTTGTACTGCGGGCCAATTCGCTTGGCCATCTGGAGCAGATCGAAAGCTACGCCCCTGGCCATCAGGTTAGATTTGGAAACTTGAACTACACTGCCGACATCCGCGGAGACTTGATCTTCGGCGGATTCGAGCCCATGTCAGGTGCACCGCACAATCACGACGAGCATGATTTAGCTCTGCCGTCGGACAGTGTTCGGGAGATCACACCTGCAACTACTCCGGCCCTTAATCCGGAACAAATTGCACCATCTGTGGACGGGTGGATGGACCCCGCCACGGAGGCCGCACACTTAGTGGCGATAGCGCCGAATACTGACTTCACCTCCTACGAGACTCGTGTTGCTGAACCGTTGGATTCGTCCCCGGCCACGGACTCCGAGCCGCTTGCGTCCGTGCCCATCAAATCCGATTGGGAACAGATCATGGAGTTTACCTCCGCGGACATCTTTCAGCACTCGCCTTTTGGCGACGTACTAAACTCGTTGAAGTCTCTCTCCCTGTTAGGAGACCCTTGGCCGAACTATGTCCAGCTAGAATGGGATGCGAGCGACGAAGAAATTCGCACCCCACCCACCACCCACTTAGTAGCAACTGTCGACGATTTAACCGACATGCTCGACTTCGGCTCCAAAGACATCGACGGTATGGACGACGATGCAGGAGACGAACAGGAACCACCACCCACAGGGCGCTGGACTGCCACCTCATCGTATGACATATACATGGTGGACACCCCCAAAGAAGGGGATGGCGATAAGACAACGGAGGATAATTCCTCCAAGAAGCAACCCAAGCACTGACGACGCGGCGCCGCTCTAAGTCTCGCCATAGCAAAAGCAGCGGTACCGGCACAAGAGACAATAATGCCCCGGATAGTGCCGAAGACGGTGATAATCCCCTCCAGCCAGACCTCGAGCGGGAGGATGAACAAGCTAGCCCTCCGGAACAGGCAGCAAACGGAGAATCAGAGGATGACAATTACATGCCTCTCTCCGAAGACGAAGTGAGCCTCGGCGACGAAGAATTTATCGTGCCTGAGGATCCTGTCGAGCAGGAATGCTTCAACCGCCGGCTTACAGCCACGGAAAACAGCCTGAAGAAAAATCAACAACAGCTTCGAGCTGATCAAGATCTGCTAGCGGATAGATGGACTGAATCCTGGCAGCCGAGGAATACGAACTCGAGCGCCCAACCAAGAGTTACCCAAAGCGCAGGTTGCTCGAGGAGGAAGCATTGAAACCTACATCACCAGCGTATGATGCGGCTGATCGGCCACCTCGTGGCCGAGACAGAGAGGCATTTCAGCCCAAAGTCCAGCCCGCACCCCGCCGCCATCAAAACAAAATAACCAAGGCCCGGGGCAACACGCAGGACCTGCGAGACGTATTGGAAAACAAAACAAAACATGCAAGATCGATCTACGGATCACGGGGGCGCGCACCAACGTGGGATGATGACCGTCACGCCGGATACACTAAAGGCAAATCCGACCGGGCCGAATACAACAGACAAGACTCATATGAATTGCGTCGTGATATAGCCCGACACAGAGGCGCCACACACCCCCTATGCTTCACTGATGAAGTAATGGATCACGAATTCCCAGAAGGGTTTAAACCCGTAAACATTGAATCATATGATGGTACTACAGACCCCACGGTATGGATAGAAGACTTCTTCCTCCACATTCACATGGCCCGTGGGAATGACCTACATGCCATCAAGTATCTCCCCCTAAAACTCAAAGGGCCGGCTCGGCATTGGCTTAATAGCTTGCCGGCAAACTCCATCGAAAATTGGGAGAGCCTGGCAGATGCATTCCTGGACAATTTGTGGTACTTATAAAGCATCACGGATGTCGACGATTTAAGTCATATAACTCAGCAGCTGTGGAATCGGCCAGAAATTCGGACCCGGTTCCTAACTAAGAAAAACCAAATTGTCGATCGTCCGGATGCGAGAGGCCTTAGCGGCATTTAAACATAACATCCATGACGAATGGCTCGCCCAAGACACCTCGGTCAAGAGAAGCCAAAATCCATGGCAGCCCTCACGACACTTATGACCCGCTTTTGCGAGGCGAAGATAGCTGGTTGGCTCGTAGTAACAATCTGACAAGCAAACACAGCACATCAAAGGCCAGGGATAGCAACGGCGAACCACGACGCAACAAACACAAGCGCCACAAATATGGTGAAAACGCCAAAGATACGACAGTCAATGCCGGGTTCAGGGGCTCAAAGTCCGGTCAGCGGAAAGGGCTACTCAAAAAAAAATTCGGGTCCATCCGGTTTGGACCGCATACTCGATCGCCAATGCCAAATTCATGGCACCCCAGGAGCGCCAGCCACCCATACCAACAGAGAATGATGGGTCTTCAAACAACACGACAGGGCAAGCGCCAAAGACGGAGAAGGGGGGGTCCCAAAGCGATGATGGCGACGAAGAGCCCAGATCACCAAACATGGGAAGGCAGAAGAAGTTTCCCCTCCATATTCAATCGGTGAACGTGGTGAACACCACCAAATTCCCAACTCGGGCCGGATACGCACCCTTAGGGAGGCCGACTTAACGGAAATGGTCGTCCCACAATATAAACTAGGACCGGTCACCTTCAACCGCATGGATCATCCGGTTAACGCCTATCAGGGCAATCCAGCCGCACTAGTCCTCGACCCAATAATAGATGGGTTCCACCTCACTCGAGTCCTTATGGACGGAGGCAACAGTCTAAGTCTGCTTTATCAGGACACAATGCGCAAGCTGGGCATCGATCATTAGGCGATCAAACCCACTAAAGCCACTTTCAGAGGCATTATACCAGGTGTGGAAGCCAGCTGTACAGGCTCGATCGCCCTTGAGATAGTCTTCGGATCACCAGAAAATTACCGTACCGAAGAGTTAATCTTAAAAATCGTCCCTTTCTGCAGCGATTATCAGGCACTGCTCAGACAAACCGCGTTTGCTCGATTCAACGCGGTGCCACATTACGCCTACCGTAAGCTCAAGATGCCCGGTCCACGCGGCGTCATCACGGTTAACGGCAAGGCTGAACCTTTCCTCGGCACCAGCAAATACACCACTGCCTTAGCAGCAGAAGCAACGAGCAGCACCTTGCAGCCGAACCTCGATTCGACGCCCAGGCTCCTGGACACCGTCAAGGGACTACGAACTACTTCGTGGAAGGATAGCCCGGCTCACTCCAGAGCTCAATTAAACACTCCGGCGAAGGCCAGGACAGGCCGCATTCAGCGGCTCAACCGCTCTTCGGCACGCAAATATTTCTTACATTTCCTTCACAGGTTCACCTTCGCGCCGACCAGGACGGGCTATACGGAGGCAGATTGAACGCGCAAGGGAATCCTTAGACATTCCCCGCAATGACCATCCGGCTATATTACGAATCCGCACTCAGCCTCTTCCCCCTGGTCTCAGCAGGTTCCGCAATCATATTCCTTTTTATCACATTACTTGTACTCATACGCATAGACGTACTATTCAAATACAACATGTGGATTTATATGACGTTTACCTGCCGTTATTTCCTATTGAAATTCTTATGTTAAGTGGCATCCATACACAGCGATATGCCTTAAAATATGCCAGGGGCTTCATTTTACCCATAACACGGCAATAAAGTCCGAACACCTTCATGGAAGTTCGGCACCCCGAACCTATAGCATTATATGCATCAGCTCCGAATCATGTCTTTGGTCAATAGTTGGGTTTGCCCGGCTCCCATGTTTTGGTACCTTACGTTCCGCTATATAGGCTAAGGTAGCACTGGGAGAACTACTGCGATTGTGTCCCGGTTCTTCCAGACGAGCACCTCAGTAGAGAAAGCCGAAAACTGGCTGTCATGATACGGCGAGAGCTAGTCAGCTGTTCGAGAGATCACAAAATCTTTAAGGATTTCTCCCGCATAATGCCATAACCAATGCAGCGTGCGATGGACCGGTTTTTCCCGATCAGGTGCTTATAGAGCCCCTAGTACGGTCTTCCGAATACCAGGGGTTGCGCCTACCATACTAAAGCTCATATGGCTAAGTGAGAGTGATAAAGCCCTATAGCCCGATTGCCTGGTTCGTTGTGCTGAGCGCCTCCTTCGAAGGACCCAAAACTGGGATAAAGAGTGCTCAGGTTTATCCCGAACACCCCCGTACTTCTTACATGGGGGCAGAAGCCGACGACTGGCCAACTCTCAGGTTTAACATATAAAACGGCCGCACAGGAGGGTAAACTTTTATATACATGCAACAAACAAATGACCTTGTTCAAACGTTACGAAGGACAACATGATTGGCATTCATGGAAATATAATGTCCTTGGTGCATAGCTCTGCTGCAAGGTAGGATCCTTTCCGGACACTCTCATAATACAATTCAGGCTTGCGGTGCTCCTTCCCCTCTGGCGGTCCTTAGGTCATCAGCTTTTCAGCATCCATCTTCCCCCAGTGCAACTTTGCGCGGGCGAAGGCCATTCGTGCACCTTCTATGCAGACCGATCGCTTGATGACGTCAAGTCGAGGGCAAGCGCTTACAAGCCGCTTCACGAGCCCGAAGTAGTTGCTTGGAATCGGCTCGGCAGGCCATAGCCGGATAACCAAATCATTCATCGCTAGTTCCGCTGCCTTATGTAGTTCGATCAGGTGTTTCAGTTGATCGGTAAAAAGCACAAATGATTAGGTGCCAAATACTGCGACCAGAAGAGCTTACCTGCAGTGTTCCTTTCTTCGGCTTGGTAGAATTGGGCGGCATCCGATATGCTACGAGGTAGCTCGGCAAATACCCCTGAGAAATCCGGATTCAAAATTAGAAACATAGTTTTCCCCTCAAATACTTGCTTTACATGGAAAAAGCCTTACCCGCCGCGATCTTTCTCGCCTCTTGGATCCCCTGCAGGGCGCTTTGGTTTCCCCCCGGGCATCGCTCATGGCCTGAAGCGCCTTGGTGAGTTTGGATTCTTTCTCTGTTAAACTCTGCTCCAAGGTCTCGCATTTCCTTACGGCCTCTTGCAGCTCCTGCTCAGCTTTAATAACCCTGGCCTCGTGCTTCTCACGAAGAGCCTGCTCTGTGGCTGCCTTTTTCTCGGCCTCGGCCACGGCCTTTTTAAGGGCCTCAACTTCAGTCACAATCCCTAGCACAAATCATGAAGCTTATTTCATACTGAAAATTCATTCGCAATAAACGTGAGCAAGGCTTGTGCATACCTTGTTTATCTCTCAACTGCATGCTCAATTGGCCAAGTTCTTCTTTGGCCCGCTCCAGACTTTGATTCAGTCCGGAGATCTCCAAGATCTGAAAAGGCAGCAGCTTCTGACGCCGCTTATAATGTAAGAGAAATCGATATCATTCAATGAGTCTTCCTGCGATAAAAAATTCGATCCCCTGTCTGGTTCTTTCTTTCACCGAACAGTGTATTAGGGGCTACTATCTATACTATGACACTCTTCGAAAACTCATAAAACATACCTCAAAGCCTCTTATAAGGCTGATACAGGCTTCATTCAGTCCACTTTCAGTTGACTGAAATCTTCTCAATCACCGCACCCATAAGGGCACGGTGTTCATCAATGATGGAGGCGTTTTTCAACGCCACCAACAAAGCATCCGACACCTCTGGCTGGCAGAGGTCGCCGATGGAACAGGCACGCCCCCTCCAGCCGAGGGAGGCTGCCTGCTTGGTTCTGGAGCCGTATAGATCTCCGGAATCGCATCCGGCTGGGAGCCAAACTCAGGATGGCCCCCGCCGTCAGCTCCCATGGGAATCTTTTCCCCCACATGTCTGGCCCCTGAGGTTTGACCTCCAGGCGCCGCCTTCACGGTCTTTCCCTTTCCTCCTTGGCCGGGGTCCTTTTGGGACGAAGCCTCAGTGTTATGCACCTATTTGGAGGAAGGGGCCTTTGGGGGCGTCCCGCTCTCCATAGCATTTGAGCTCAGCAAGTCCTCTTATGAGGATTGTTTGGTACGGGACCTCGCCGAACTACAAAAAATATGGCTTAGGTAAAAATACTATGACATGATAAGTCCGGACGCCTAAAACTTACTCGGATTTTATATACTTACGAGTTCACAAGGGGCTGGGCCCTAGGATCCCATGCCGGGCTGCTGTCGGCGGCGGCAGTGAACTCCTCCGGAAGAGGAACCTTTCCCCTTTTGGGCAGCTCGGCCTCCAAGTGTACGGAGGCCGTCCTGTTCTTTCTTCCCCCCGCAGGGGATTCATCTTCCTCCTCCTCCTCGTCCTCTTCAGAGGCGGAATGGGCATCAGAGCCTTTTGATATTGTGTCCGAAGTGCCGCTGCGACGAAGGCCGCCGCGGGTCTTTTTGCCTCCTTCTCGGCCGTCTTCTTCGGCACCTTGTAAGGTGCCGGGACCAGCATCTTCGTCAGAAGTGGGACGACCGGTTCTTCGGGCAGCAGGGCCGGATAATGGATCCGCTCCGCCTTCTTCGTCCAGCCCTGGGGGAGTTGTATAACGTTAAGCGCTTCCTTTGGGTTACGCGGATAGAAAAGTTTGATGACTTACCAAACTTGCAGGGCGGGACAGTTGGTACCCGCGGTCCTCGGCGGAGTTTGGCCATGATTTGCTGGACTTGAAAAGCACCTTCCAAATGTCCTTGTGCGAGGAGCCGAAAAGCTCTCGCAAGGTTTGGTGCCTGGCCGGATCGAATTCCCATAAATTGCAAGTCCGGTGCTGACAAGGCAAGCTCCGGCGAACTAACATCACCTGGACTCATTGACAAGTTCAATGTTCTTGTCCCCCATATATTTAACGCGTGTCTGGAGCACCAACAGTTCGTCGAACAAGGACTAGTCCAGGCCTTTCTTGACCCAGGATGTAAGCCACAGGGGGGCACCGGATCGGAACTCAGGAGAGGCGGCCCATTCCGTGCCGCGCGGCTCGGTGATATAAAACCACTGCTGTTGCCACTCCTTAATAGAATCGTTAAAGGTTCCCGTTGGCCATATGACATTGGGCATCTTGCTCACCATGGCGCCCCCGCACTCGGCGTGCTCGCCACCCACCACCTTGGGCTTCACATTAAAAATCTTCAGCCATAAACCGAAGTGCGGCGAAATGCGGAGAAAAGCCTCGCACACGACAATGAATGTCGAGATGTTGAGGAAGGAATTAGGGGACAGATCGTGAAGATCGATCCCATAATAATACAAGATGCCGCGAACAAACGGGTGGAGGGTAAACCCTAGCCTGCGGACAAAGTGAGGGAGGAATACAACCCTCTCGTGGGGTTCCGGAGTAGGGACGATCTGTCCCGCCGTCGGGAGACGGTGGCTGATTTTCTTGGCCAGGTACCCGGCCTCCCGAAGCTTTTTGATATCCTTCTCTCGGATGGTAGAGGCCATTCATTTGCCTCCTGCTCCGGATCCGGACATCTTCGGAACACCTTTTGTGGGCAGAGAAGATGAACGCTTGGGCGTTGGAGCTTGAGCGGAAGGGAATGAATCGGGAAGTAGAAAGCGTGGGTGCGAAAGGGAGTCATTATCCCCTCATAGAGGCAGCAGGGATTCTGCGCCTCCCCACTTTCCTGGTAAAACCTCTTATTCCCCAAGCGCCGTAATTAATGGCGCAGTTGGGTTACCCACACCCGTATTGATGAGAATCCCGTGATAAGGGGACACGATCTCTGCTTCGACAAGACGTGCCGAAGAAACCGCCTCGCAATATGTGCAGTGGCTGGTTGTGAAAAACGGTTCGAATAATGACCGGGCCATGGTGTGATGTCATGCTGCAAAATGCGTCAGCAGATTAGATTTGTGGAAATGTCATTCTCTCTACGGTGGTATGTGGAATTTGTTTTGCAGAGCCGGACACTATCATTGTGTTCAAAATCTTCTATGGAGTATTTGGAGGAGGAACCCGCCTTGCAATGTCGAAGACAATCTGCGCGCCGGACTCATCGTCATTGAAGCCTGGTTCGAGGCTCTTGAGGAGTCTGGATTAGGGGGTCCTCGGACAGCCGGACTATATCATTTGGCCGAACTGTTGGACTATGAAGATACAAGATTGAAGACTTCGTCCCGTGTCCGGATGGGACTCTCCTTGGCGTGGAAGGCAAGCTTGGCAATACTGATATGTAGATCTCCTCCCTTATAACCGACTATGTGTAACCCTAGCCCCCTCCGGTGTCTATATAAACCGAAGGGTTTAGTCCTTAGGACAACAACAATCATACCATAAGCTAGCTTCTAGGGTTTAGCCTCTACGATCTCGTGGTAGATCAACTCTTGTAATACTCATATCATCAAGATCAATCAAGTAGGAAGTAGGGTATTACCTCCATCGAGAGGGCCCGAACCTGGGTAAACATTGTGTCCCCTGCCTCCTGTTACCATCCGCCTTAGACGCACAGTTCGGGACCCCCTACCCGAGATCCGCCGGTTTTGACACCGACAACGACGAGCACAACGCTTACAACTTGGTGTGTTGCCGCTATATATAACAGCATTGGTTCACCGATATTTGGCGCGGCCAAGATTGGGTTGCTAGCCAAGACGGCCTTTATTTCTTCCAATCCGGCCGAGGCCGCATCCGTCCACTCAAAGTGTTTGGTGCGTCGAAGAAGGCGATACAGAGGTAGTGCATTTTCTCCTAATCGGGAGATAAAGCGGCTTAAGGCAGCCACACATCCAGTTAATTTCTGGATTTGCTTGAGATCTGTTGGGATAGCCAACTGTGACAGAGCTCGGATTTTAGCCGGATTTGCTTCAATTCCTCTATTGGAGACAATGAAGCCCAAGAGCTTTCCGGCGGGCACGCCGAAAACGCATTTTTCCAGATTGAGCTTGATGTCGTATGTTCGGAGATTGTCGAACATGAGCCTCAAGTCGTCTATTAAGGATTCGACATGTCTGACTTTAATGACCACATCGTCTACATATGCCTCCACTGTTTTGCCGATTTGTGTTTCCAGGCATGTCTGAATCATGCGTTGATAGGTTGCACCGGCGTTTTTTAGCCCGAAAGGCATGGTGTTAAAGCGAAGGGCCGTATGGAGTGATAAATGCCGTTGTGGCTTGATCGGACTCCGCCATCTTAATTTGATGGTATCCGGAGTATGCATCGAGGAAACACAATGAGTCGTGTCCTGCGGTAGCGTCGATAATTTGGTCGATGCGGGGGAGGGGGAAGGGATCCTTGGGGCAAGCCTTGTTATGGTCCTTGAAATCGACACACAGGCGCCAGGATTTGTCCTTCTTTGGTACCATCACCAGGTTTGCTAGCTAGTCCGGATGTTTTATCTCTCTAATGAATCCGGCCTCAAGTAACTTGGTAGCTCTTCTCCCATGGCTTGTCGCTTAGGCTCAGAGAAACGCTGGAGAGTCTGCTTGGCCGGCTTGAACCCCTTTAGAATGTTAAGGCCATGCTCGGCCAGCCTGCGTGGGATTCCTGGCATGGCTGAAGGATGCTAGGCGAATATGCCCAATTCTCGCGCAAGAACTCCCGCAGTGCGGCGTCTGTTGTGGGGTTCAGCTGTGCCCCGATGGATGCTGTTTTTGTAGGGTCCGTTGGGTGGACCTGGAATTTGAATATTTCGTCCGCTCGTTTAAAAGAGGTGGACTTGGGTCTTTTGTCGAGTATCACGTCGTCCCTGTCCACTGTGGAGCGCAGCGCAGTTAGTTCTTCGGCCGCAAGGGCTTCGGATAACGCCTCGAGGGCTAGTGCGGCGGTTTTATTTTCGGCGCGGAGTGCTATGTCCGGATCACTAGCTAGAGTGATGATTCCATTGGGCCCGGGCATTTTGAGCTTCATGTACCCGTAATGGGGTATAGCTTGGAAGATCATGAATGCCTCCCGCCCTAGAAGGACGTGGTATCCGCTACTGAACGGGGCCACTTGGAATGTGATTTCTTCTGACCTATAATTCTCCGGCGTGCCGAATACCACATCTAGTGTGATTTTTCCCGCGCAGCGTGCCTCCCGACTAGGGATGATTCCTCTGAAGGTCGTGCTGCTTTGCTCAATGTCGCTTATGTCTATTTCCATTTTGCTAAGAGTTTCTTCGTAGATGAGGTTTAATCTGCTGCCGCCGTCCATGAGCACTTTAGTAAGCCGGAAGCCGTCCACGATTGGACTAAGGACCAAAGCGGCTAGTGCTCGGGTTGTTCGTAACTGAGGTTCGTCACTTGCATTGAAGGTTATGGCCGTGTCGTTCCATGGATTTATTGCTGCCACATGGCAGACTTTGGCAAGGCTGCGGAGTGCTTGCTTGCGCCTATTATTTGAGGCGAAGGTCTCAAAGACTGTCAATATTGTATTGTTATTTTCCATGGGATGGTGCTCTTTGATATTGTTGATGAGGAGATCCTCACCGCTCTTGGCCACCTGCCGGAGTATCCAACATGCTATAAGGCTGTGTGTTGGCATGGTATCCGGTGTACTGTGAATTTTGCATGGCCCATTGAGCCATCCCTCCAATATAGTTCCACGCCCTATAGTGGGCTTTGGTTTCTTTGTAATTGGATCGGGTGACTTACGAGAGTACACCCTTTTAGTTCGGACGGGGGGTCTAGTGAGAGACGGGGGATCCCAGAATTTTGTTTGGGTTTTCCAGGCGCTTTCCATCGCACAGTACTTCTGTACTATGGTCGCCAAGTCAACGAAGTGTGCTATGTTACGGCGACTTATGGCATTGAGGATTCCCTTGTCCGTGCAATTTTTGCAAAAGAATAAAATTGTGTCTTCCTCGCGATAGTCCCTGACCTTGTTCATTACAAGGAGGAATCTGGCCCAATAGTGATGTACTGTCTCTTGGGGCTCTTGTCTAATGTGGGAAAGATCGCTTATGTCTGGGCGGGTGGGTATATTTAGGTCCAAACCCTGACCCGATCTGAGACCCAGGGGCAGGGGAGTTTCCGAGTTTGGCAGTTTCGACTCCGGGATGTTGCCCAATAGTTGTGGCCCAATGTCAGATTCTAGGTTTGAAGCTTGGGCCATGTCCTTCCGTAGACGGGTATCCGGCTCGGAGAGCTCGGGAATCCGGACATAGTATGTCCTCAAGATAGAGGAAGAATCGCTACATCGCTCCTCCACCACCGCTATCTGATGGGTGACCGGCGGAGAGTTAATCTCCCTTTGGTCGGGTTTAAGCCCGATCTGATCATAGTCCATAGCGACTCCCAAGGCGGCGATGCGATCCAAGAGCTCCTTCAAGGAAGAGAGCTCCATTGGATCCATCTGTTCAGCGAATCCCGAGCCAACGTGGAGGTTGTTTTTGATTACCCTAGAAGTCATCGTCGGCGTGACGGCCGAACGGGCGGTCGTGACGAAGCCTCCTAGTCGGAGAGTTTGGCCTACAGCCAGGGCTCCCCTAGAGGTAATGTTGTCCTTGACAACAAGAGGAGCCATCAAGCCTTATCGTGACGGCACAGTGGAACTCTCAATGAAAGCACCAATGTCGGTGTCAAAACCGGCGGATCTTGGGTAGGGGGTCCCGAACTGTGCGTCTAAGGCGAATTGTAACAGGAGGCGGGGGACACAATGTTTACCCAGTCGGGCCCTCTCGATGGAGGTAATACCCTACTCCTTGCTTGATTGATCTTCATGATATGAGTATTACAAGAGTTCATCTACCACGAGATCGTAGAGGCTAAACCCTAGAAGCTAGCCTATGATTATGATTGTTGTTGCCCTACGGACTAAACCCTCCGGTTTATATAGATACCGGAGGGGGCTAGGGTTACACAGAGTCGGTTACAAGGGAGGAGATCTACATATCTGAACTGCCAAGCTTGCCTTCCATGCAAAGGAGAGTCCCATCCGGACATGGGATGAAGTCTTGAGTCTTGTATCTTCATAGTCCAACAATCCGGCCAAAGTGTATAGTCCGGTTGTCCGAGGACCCCCTTATCCAGGACTCCCTCACACCGCCCTCGCAATTTTGTTCTGGATTTCTATCAATCGATCGCACGAAAATATTACGCTTTGCAAGTTCAAAAGGAAAAGGCGGCACACTTACAACTCATACGCGTCGTGTTCACGTCGCACCCCCGACAGTCCGGCTCACACGCCGCTCATCAGAGGGGACACGCGTTGTCTTGCTTTTCACTGACATGTGGGACTGCAATTGAATAAACCGTCGATAGCCAAAATCTAATCGCTCGGCAGGCGTCAGCTGAGAGGAGAGAGACGGGGGAGGGAGAAGAGATCGCCCGCCCGCCATGCACGGACTCCAAGAAATATGTGGTGATAATGTGATGTGGGCCATGCGGGAGTCCGCACTGCTTCCAAGCCTGCTTCTTACCGCCCTGGCCCACTAGAACCCCTCCCCCACCCCACCACCTCCCCGTGCGCGCTCCCCCCTCAGAGGCCAGCTGCCCGCATTCATAGCAAGTACTACTAGTAAAATTCTAGGCTATAAAGGGCATGTACAATGGTTGATAAGATAGTCTTATCATAAGTCTTGCATGTAATTTAGAGATGACAAAAAAACACGTGTACAATGGATCATCACTTAGCCTTATCTTCAATAACTAGTTATTCCTAAAAACATGGTGAAACATATTGTGCTAAGAGATCATCTCTTGTCTTCTCGACAAGCCCGCTTATGTGGAGGAGAGAGAGGCATTGACACAGTCAAGGAGTGGGATCTGCAGGAGCTCGTCTCTACACATGCTCCTAGGTATAACAAAACTAATTCTAAAAAAGAGGCATAAAAAACAATTGTGTCTAAAAAAGAAAGGTAATAAACATTTGAGAGGAAATAGATAGAGAGAAAGTCAAAAAAAGTTGTAACCTTATAGTCAACACTATGGTAGTATTACATGAGGAAGGAGGGAGTGGTGCACATGCCAAGTTCACTGGGCTGCCGTGTTTCACACTTCGTCGTAACAGTGGAGACAATAGGCTTCATAAAAAATAAACAATGAATACTCATTACTCTTCCACTATATCGGAAATAATACTTTCATTCACCGACATGTGGGACGTCGACCATCCTGGTCCACCTGCCATGCACAAAATTATCCTCGTCCACCCCGGTCGTAGCACAGGCTCAACCTTTCCCACTATAAGTTAGTCGGGCGAAGGAACCATCATGACTTCATTGAATTCTGCTTCTTCAAGAAAACTTACTCTACTCGCAGTACTGCTACCACACGCAAAGACTGGACGGCACAGTACTACGTCATATTACTAAAACCCACTAGGCCAAACTAGCCCGCCTAGGATCTGTACTCCCTCCATTTCAAAGTTAGTAGTACAAAATTGACTCATCTATTTTGAAACAGAGGGACGTCTCTGTACTGCTATGATTTTGTGTTGTACGTCTCTGCACTTTTGCTATGATTTTCCTAACCTGTGAATTAAATGAGGCCTGAATGTATCCGTGTCGACTATTGTCTGATCAATCGCTAAGCCTACAATTTTAGGAGCTTAGGCTATTGGCCGATCGACGACGGATCAGTATAAGCGTACCACGAGCTCATCAGCCCCAACATTTCTCTTCGGTGAGTGTTTTGCAAGTACTATAGCTCGCACAGTAGCTAGCCTACTAACAACAAGAATCATCAAATAAGCCTTGCTGATATGATAAACAGTTCGAACTTACATCTAAGCATGCCATATATTACATCAAAAGCTGGTGAGGATACATCTGTTTCCATAACTCGGAGAGGGTTCGCATGATTCACTATCAAACAAAAGTACTAGCAAGTGCCGCCCACACAAGACAGTGCACTAGCCCTAAGATGGTTTGATAACACGCATCGTTCTGGTAATTAAACACAGAGCAATGCAAACTACCCTGAAGGATTAGCGCGACCAACTATTTCTTGTCATCGATCTCTCGGGCAATGACCACAGCACGGACATCGGCATGGGAATCGATCTCTGGGGCGATGTCCACGGGACTAACCGCGACATCGGAATCGATCTCTGGGGCGATGTCCACGGGATGGACAGCGGCATCGGAATCAACTCCGAGGCGATGCCAACAGGACGGACCGCGACATCAAAAACGATCTCTGGGGCATTGTCCACAGGACGGGCTGCGACATCGGAATCATCAAGGACGTCCACCGGCACCTGCACAACCCTAACATATTAGCAAGCACATTGCAAATAATCAAAAACCACAACTTCCATTTTTTACCTTGTGTAGCTCACCGGGGGATCCCATCCCTTCGGGGGCCATCTCCTCGTCCTCGATGGGGGCCATCACCTTGCCAGGGGAATACTGCTTCTCAACGGTGACTATCTCCTCAAACTCGGCCTTGAGCCGCGCAAAGGTGGCCAACAGAGTTTCTGGGGTAGGCATGGCGGGGCCCTTGTTGTTCTTCCAACTTTCTTTGAGGAATTCGTCCGCCAACATCGTCAACTCTTTGGCCAGTGCTTGTTTCTTGGAGTTCTTCGTCTCCATGGGTTGGCCCGCCAACATGGTCAACTCGTTGGTCGGTGCTTGCTTCCTGGAGATCGCTGTCTCCAGTGGGTTGTCCGCTGGCAACTCTTTGCCTAGTGCTCCAGGATCCATCAATGAACTGACAAACAAAAAGCAATCGAAAGGAAATCATAATCTCATGTGAGAATCGGTCGGTGCTTCGCAAAAAGAAGATTCTTGGAATGAAAATATAGCAGCATCACTGATTCGCCCACCTTTCCTTCGTCGGTACAGAAGAAAATGGCAGAAGTGAGTAGCCTCGAGTGAGGTTTTCTTCAAGAAAGGGGAGAAAGGGCTTCAACGAGCTTTCCAGTGAAATGATGGTTGCTTCGTCCAGTCCAACTTCGAGGCCACTTTATCACTGCTGGTAAAGGTGTGGGTTTTGTGATATGATGGGTCATGACGGCCACACCGGGGTGACCAGTGAGTTTCGACTGTAGCACCTCGCTGTGATTTGGTGGATGGCACGCGGGCCCGGATGCTTTGATGTCCCGCATGTAGATAGAGCGGCTAGTCATATTGTGCACCACGATCAAGGCGGAGAGGAAAACGAGAAAACTATGTAATTAATGCATGAGTTTAATTAGGGTAGTTTTGTAAAGTACGAGATACATTCCTCCAATCGCAAAATGCCTTGGTTGATGAGATTTGAGCCCTATAAACCGGAAGGGAGATTTGAGATTTGAGATACTGCACGCGGTGTAGTCTAGTCACTTGTTGGAATCTCTAGTATACCGCATGATTCTTTGCTTCTTCTTACTACTACGTACTACTTCGCCGACATGTGGGACAGCCAGCAGCATTCGGGTTGACGTAATACGTGTCATGCACCAGATTAGAGTGCGGAACAGAAGGGGGGCATCACCCCGGTCGATGGCCAGCCTCGACGCGGAGCAGTCGGTGCACCGGGAAGCGGCGCTCTCCCGGCCGTCGCCCCGCTTCAAAGCCGGCGCCAGTGAGATGTCGCCTCCGCTCTGGCCGGGCATTAATGCGGCACTGACGCTCCAGGGCGACACTGACCATTTCACGCGGGAAGCGCGCGCTGGCAAGGGAGTATAGGTTTTGAACCGTTTCATGTGTAGTACTGGTAGTTTGGAAAACTACTCAATTATTGCACTTAGTTTCCTAAGAAATTGTGGTAAAAATTGTTACTCCACAGCCCGCTTCCCTTCTCCTTCCTCTTCCACCACCCGCGCACGTCTGCGGGAAGCGACCGGTCAACCCTTATATAGGAATGCTAGCACAAAAAGATGCATGCATGACCACTAAATTTTCCAGATTAAACAGCCGCTCCGGCGGGAGTATGGCGTATGTTGTTACCTTCGGCCGGGCCATGGCTACCGGGCGACGGCGACCAGAGAAGAGGCGGCGGGAGGGGAATGAATGCAGCTACTGTTTGGGTTCGCCGTCCGGCTTAAATAAATGCGCAGCATCACGTGTACCCGCGGGTGCACAAATTGTAACATACGTGTCTGCTTAAGTGGGCGTCACGTAGCTGGTGTGTGTGTGTGTGTGTGTGTGTGTGTGTGTGCGTGAGATTCTGAGAGACAGAGTGCATGTGTGCGACTCCTCTTCAGACATGTACTCAACCTTTTGCATCGGGGTATAAGTATAATGGTATTTACTTTAGCTAGTGATTTACGTGGCCATGTTAACGTGGTTGTGTAAAAAATGTCACTTCCTCGCCGTGATTTGGCGTTATATAATTACAAGCAAGATGCTCGTGCATTGCACGGAACATCAATATGCATTTTTTTACAAAACACATGTTGTGATTTACCCATGTAGGAGTAATCCCATGTGTAAAAACTAATGATATTTCGAGAATTTTATCGGAAAACTGGTATCTCGAGTATGTCATCGAAATGGAGGAGGAGTGGAGCGTGGTGGTGACTGGTGGTCGGAATGGGCGGAGGCATGGGGATGGACGGTGCCGACAGGCGGCAGCGGCCACCATGCTTCATTGTTCCGGAGAATTTCTTTTTTAATTGCTCGGCAATGAGGTGTGGGAGATAAGGATGTGGAGAGAGGTGTGGCTATCTTTTGTAAAATTATCATAGTTTGCTTTCTATCCGTCAGATATAATCAGACAGTCTATATTACATGATGGCAGGCACACCATCATCGCCAACTCGGTTGTTTATAAGGGTACGAATGATAAGTTTGCTAACTACTAAAGTAAAGTGGAATTTGTCCATGTTATACAAGCAAATTAAGGTGATTGTTTATCATACGGGTAAGGGTGGATGAAGGGTGGTAGGAACAAATGCTCCGCCTAGAGCACGTGTGTGTGAGATGGAGTCTCAGTGTTTGTGTGTGTGTGTGTGTGGGAGAGAGAGAGAGATGGAGTCTTAGTGTGTGTGTGTGTGCGCGCGTGTGTGTGATGGAGTCTTACTGTGTGTGTGTGTGCGTGTGTGGGGGGGTGGGTGGGTGCGTGCGTGCGTGCGTGTGTGTGCGTGTGTGTGTTTGTTTGTGTGTGTGTGTGTCTGATACGTCTCCAACGTATCTATAATTTATGAAGTATTCATGCTATTATATTATCCATCTTGGATGTTTTATGGGCCTTACTATGCACTTTTATATTATTTTTGGGACTAACCTATTGACCCAGAGCCCAGTGCTAGTTCCTGTTTTTTTCCTTGTTTTAGTGTTTCGAAGAAAAGGAATATCAAACGGAGTCGAAACGGAATGAAACCTTCTGGAGAAGTTATTTTTGGAAGGAAAGCAACCCGGGAGACTTGGAGTCCACATCAAGAAAGCAACGAGGAAGGCACGAGGTAGGGGGGCGCGCCCACCCCCTGGGCGCGCCCTCCACCCTCGTGGGCCCCTCGTGGCTCCTCTGACGTATTTCTTCTGCCTATATATATCCATATACCCTAAAATGATAGGGGAACAGAATAGGTCGGGAGTTCCGCCGCCGCAAGCCTCTGTAGCCACCAAAACCCAATCGGGACCTGTTCAAGACTCACGGAGGGGGGATCCTCACCGGTGGCCATCTTCATCATCCCGGCACTCTCCATGATGAGGAGGGAGTAGTTCACCCTCGGGGCTGAGGGTATGTACCAGTAGCTATGTGTTTGATCTCTCTCTCTCTCGTGTTCTTGATTTGGCACGATCTTGATGTATCGCGAGATTTGCTATTATAGTTGGATCTTATGATGTTTCTCCCCCTCTATTCTCTTGTAATGGATTGAGTTTTCCCTTTGAAGTAATCTTATCGGATTGAGTCTTTAATGATTTGAGAACACTTGATGTATGTATTGTCGTGCGTATCTGTGGTGACAATGGGATATCACGTGATTCACTTGATGTATGTTTTGGTGATCAACTTGCGGGTTCCGCCATGAACCTATGCATAGGGGTTGGCACACGTTGCCTCTTGATTCTCCGGTAGAAACTTTGGGGCACTCTTTGAGGTTCTATGTATTGGTTGAATAGATGAATCTGAGATTGTGTGATGCATATCGTATAATCATACCCACGGATACTTGAGGTGACATTGGAGTATCTAGGTGACATTAGGGTTTTGGTTTTTTTATGTCTTAAGGTGTTATTCTAGTACGAACTCTACGGCTGTTTGTGACACTTATAGGAATAGCCCAACGGATTGATTGGAAAGAATAACTTTGAGGTGGTTTCGTACCCTACCATAATCTCTTCGTTTTTTCTCCACTATTAGTGACTTTGGAGTGACTTTGTTGCATGTTGAGGGATATTTATATGATCCAATTATGTTATTATTGTTGAGGGAACTTGCACTAGTGAAAGTACGAACCCTAGGCCTTGTTTCCTAGCATTGCAATACCGTTTGTGCTCACTTTTATCATTAGTTACCTTGCTGTTTTTATATTTTCAGATTACAAAAACCTATATCTACCATCCATATTGCACTTGTATCACCATCTCTTCGCGAACTAGTGCACCTATACAATTTACCATTGTATTGGGTGTGTTGGGGACACAAGAGACTCTTTGTTATTTGGTTGCAGGGTTGCTTGAGAGAGACCATCTTCATCCTACGCCTCCCACGGATTGATAAACCTTAGGTCATCCACTTGAGGGAAATTTGCTACTGTCCTACAAACCTCTGCACTTGGAGGCCCAACAACGTCTACAAGAAGAAGGTTGTGTTGTAGACATCAGTGTCGCGGGGTCTTCGGTGGCGGATGTAATTTAAGTGTGCATGGCTTCATCATAGAGAGGTGATGTGTATGGCAGAGGCCACCAACGATGGGGTGCGAGAGAGAAAATGCATGTAGAGAGGGAAGAGAAGGTGTGTGCGCGTGAGAGTAGTCGACATCGAGAGAACGTGTTTGTTCGAGAGACACCAAGGAAGACTACTATATATCGATGGTGCATGTAGGCGGGAATTAAACGAAGGGATGGTCTTATTGGTTTCGGGGATATAGCGGAAGAGTGAGAGGGGGGTAGCTACAAGGAGATTGTTAAGTGTGAGTGTGTGGTTTACCCATCCAGGCGGAAGTAATGTGCACACAAGAAGAGGACGATTCGATGTGGCGTTAGGGTTGAGGGTAATTAACTACGTATGGAGACATAGAGACCTTCAACGTGCATGTGTGAGAGGTATACATGTATACGTGGGATGTGTGTGTGTGTGAACGAAATATGCCCTAGAGGCAATAATAAAGTTATTATTTATTTCCTTATATCACGATAAATGTTTATTATTCATGCTAGAATTGTATTAATCGGAAACATAATACATGTGTGAATACATAGACAAACAGAGTGTCACTAGTATGCCTCTACTTGACTAGCTCGTTAATCAAAGATGGTTATGTTTCCTAACCATAGACATGAGTTGTCATTTGATTAACGGGATCACATCATTAGGAGAATGATGTGATTGACTTGACTCATTCCATTAGCTTAACACTTGATCGTTTAGTATGTTGCTATTGCTTTCTTCATGACTTATACATGTTCCTATGACTATGAGATTATGCAACTCCTGTTTACCGGAGGAACACTTTGTGTGCTACCAAACGTCACAACGAATCGGGTGATTATAAAGGTGCTCTACAGGTGTGTCTCCGAAGGTACTTGTTGGGTTGGCGATTTCGAGATTAGGATTTGTCACTCCGATTGTCGAGAGGTATCTCTTGGCCCACTCGGTAATGCACATCACTATAAGCCTTGCAAGCATTGCAACTAATGAGTTAGTTGCGGGATGATGTATTACGGAACAAGTAAAGAGACTTGCCAGTAACGAGATTGAACTAGGTATTGAGATACCGACGATCGAATCTCGGGCAAGTAACATACCGATGACAAAGGGAACAACGTATGTTGTTATGCGGTTTGACCGATAAAGATCTTTGTAGAATATGTGGGAGCCAATATAAGCATCCAGGTTCCGCTATTGGTTATTGACCGGAGACGTGTCTCGGTCATGTCTACATAGTTCTAGAACCCGTAGGGCCAGCACGCTTAAAGTTTGATGACGGTTATATTATGAGTTTATGTGTTTTGATGTACCGAAGGTAGTTCGGTGTCCCGGATGTGATCACGGACATGACGAGGAGTCTCGAAATGGTCGAGACATGAAGATTGATATAGTGGACAACTATATTCGGACACCGGAATGGTTCCGGGGGTTATCGGATATATACCGGAGTACCGGGGGGTTACCGGAACCCCCCGGAGGTTATTGGGCCTCATGGGCCAAAGTGGTGGAAGAGGAGAGGCGGCCAAGGGGCAGCTGCACGCCTCCCCCCCCAAGTCCGAATTGGACAAGGAGGGGGGGGGGGGCGGCGCCCCCCTTTCCTTTCCCCCTCTCTCTCCTTCCCTGTCCTCTCCTACTCCAACATGGAAGGGGGGAGTCCTACTCCCGGTGGGAGTAGGACTCCTCATGGGGCGCGCCAAGAGTGGTCGGCCCCCTCCCCCTCCCCATCCTCCACTCCTTTATATATGGGGAGGGAGGCACCCCCTAGAGACATAACAATTGATCCCTTGGATCTCTTAGCCGTGTGCGGTGCCCCCCTCCACCATAGTCCACCTTGGTCATATCGTAGCGGTGCTTAGGCGAAGCCCTGCGTTGGTAGAACATTATCATTGTCACCTGCTACCTCTTGAGCACTGTGTTGGATTTCCTTGAAGAGGAAAGGTGATGCAGCACAGTAGCATGAGTATTTCCCTCAGTTTTTAAGAACCAAGGTATCAATCCAGTAGGAGGCTATGCGCGAGTCCCTCGTACCTACACAAAGCAAATAACTCCTCGCAACCAACGCGAATAGGGGTTTTCAATCCCTTCACGGTTACTTACGAGAGTGAGATCTGATAGAGATGATAGATAATATTTTTGGTATTTTTGGTATAAAGATGCAATGTAAAAATAAAAGCAAAGTAAAAACAAAGCAATAATAAAGTGATGGAAGATTAATATTATGAGAATAGACCCGGGGGGCATAGATTTCACTAGTGGCTTCTCTCAAGAGCATAAGTATTTTACGGTGGGTGAACGAATTACTGTTGAGCAATTGATGTAATTGAGCATAGTTATGAGAGTATCTAGGTATGATCATGTATATAGGCATCACGTCCGAGACAAGTAGACCGACTCTGCCTCGCATCTACTACTATTACTCCACTCATCGACCGCTATCCAAAGATGCATCTAGAATATTAAGTTCAAGAAAACAGAGTAACGCCTTAAGCAAGATGACATGATGTAGAGGGATAAATTCTTGCAATATGATAAAAAAACCATCTTGTTATCCTCGATGGCAACAATACAATACGTGCCTTGCTGCCCCTATTGTCATTGGGAAAGGACACCGCAAGATTGAACCCAAAGCTAAGCACTTCTCCCATTGCAAGAAAACGAATCTAGTATGCCAAACCAAACTGATAATTCGAAGAGACACTCAAAGATAACCAATCATACATAAAAGAATTCAGAGAAGATTCAAATATTGTTCATAGATAATCTTGATCATAAACCCACAATTCATCGGTCTCAACAAACACACCGCAAAAATAAGATTACATCGAATAGATCTCCACGAGAGGGGAGAACATTGTATTGAGATCCAAAAGAGAGAAGAAGCCATCTAGCTACTAACTATGGACCCAAGGTCTCAAGTAAAGTACTCACACTTCATCGGAGGGGCTATGGTGATGATGTAGAACCCTCCGTGGTGGATTCCCTCTTCCATGTGAGCTCCTAACAGGCCCCAAGATGGGATATCGTAGGTACAGAAGGTTGCGGCGGTGGAATTAGGTTTTTGGCTCCGTATCTGATCGTTTGGGGGTACTTAGGTATATATAGGAGGAAGAAGTACGTTGGTGGAGCTTCCTGGGGCCCAAGAGGGTGGGGGCGCGCCCCCCTACCTCGTGCCCACCTCGTGGCTTTCTTGAGGTAGAGTCCAAGTCTCCTCGGTCATATTCGGTGAGAAAATCACGTTCCCAAAGGTTTCATTCCGTTGGACTCCATTTGATATTTCGTTTCTTCGAAACACTGAAATAGGCAAAAAACAGCAATTCTGGGCTGGGCCTCCGGTTAATAGGTTAGTCCCAAAAGTAATATAAAAGTGGAAAATAAAGCCCAATATGGTCCAAAACGGTAGATAATATAGCATGGAGCAATCAAAAATTAAAGATACGTTGGACACGTATCAGGCATCCCCAAGCTTAATTCCTGCTCGTCCTCGAGTAGGTAAATGATAAAAAAGAATTTTTGATGTGGAGTGCTACTTGGCATAATTTCAATGTAATTCTTCTTAATTGTGGTATGAATATTCAGATCCTAAAGATTCAAGGTAAAAGTTTAATATTGACATAAAAATAATAATACTTCAAGCATACTAACAAAGCAACCATGTCTTCTCAAAATAACATGGCCAAAGAAAGTTATCCCTACAAAATCATATAGTCTGGCTATGCTCTATCTTCACCACACAAAGTATTTAAATCATTCACAACCCTGATGACAAACCAAGCAATTGTTTCATACTTTTGAAATTTTCAAAACTTTTTCAATCTTCACGCAATACATGAGCGTGAGCCATGGATATAGCACTATATGTGGAATAGAATGGTGGTTGTGGAGAAGACAAAAAGGGAGAAGATAGTCTCACATCAACTAGGCGTATCAACGGGCTATGGAAATGCCCATCAATAAATATCAATGTGAGTGAGTAGGGATTGCCATGCAACGGATGCACTAGAGATATAAGTATATGAAAGCTCAACAAAAGAAACTAAGTGGGTGTGACATCCAACTCGCTTGCTCACGAAGACCTAGGGCATTTGAGGAAGCCCATCATTGGAATATACAAGCCAAGTTCTATAATGAAAAATTCCCACTAGTATATGAAAGTGACAAAATGAGAGACTCTCTATCATGAAGATCATGGTGCTACTTTTAAGCACAAGTGTGGTAAAAGGATAGTAACATTGTCCCTTCTCTCTTTTTCTCTCATTTTTTTTATTTGGGCCTTTTCTTTTTTTTATGGCCTCTTTTCTTTTCTTTTAATTTTTCGTCCGGAGTCTCATCCCGACTTATGGGGGAATCATAGTCTCCATCATCCTTTCCTCACTTGGGACAATGCTCTAAAAATGATGATCATCACACTTTTATTTTTCTTACAACTCAACAGTTACAACTCGATACTTAGAACAAGATATGACTCTATATGAATGCCTCGTGTGTGCAGGGATATGCAATGAATCAAGAGTGACATGTATGAAAAAATTATGAACGGTGGCTTTGCCACAAATACTATGTCAACTACATGATCATGCTAGCAATATGACAATGATGGAGCGTGTCATAATAAATGGAACGGTGAAAAGTTGCATGGCAATATATCTCGGAATGGCTATGGAAATGCCATGATAGGTAGGTATGGTGGCTGTTTTGAGGAAGGTATATGGTGGGTGTATGATACCGGCGAAAAGTGCGGTATTAGAGAGGCTAGCAATGGTGGAAGGAAGAAAAGTGCGATAATCCATGGACTCAACATTAGTCATAAAGAACTCATATACTTATTGCAAAAATCTACAAGTTATCAAAGCAAAGTATTACGCGCATGCTCCTAGGGGGATAGATTGGTAGGAAAAGATCATCGCTCATCCCCGACCACCACTCATAAGGAAGACAATCAATAAATAAATCATGCTCCGACTTCATCAGATAACGGTTCACCATACGTGCATGCTACGAGAATCACAAACATTAACACAAGTATTTCTCAAATTTACAACTTCTCAACTAGCATGACTCTAATATCACCATCTTCATATCTCAAAACAATTATCAAGCATCAAACTTTTCTTAGTATTCAACGCACTCAGAAGAAAGTTTTACAAATCTTGAATACCAAGCATATTAGGATTTTTAAGCAAATTACCATGCTATTTAAGACTCTCAAAATAATCTAAGTGAAGCATGAGAGATCAATAGTTTCTATAAAACAAATCCACCACCGTGCTCTAAAAGATATAAGTGAAGCACTAGAGCAAAACTATATAGCTCAAAAGATATAAGTGAAGCACATAGAGTATTCTAACAAATTCCAAATCATGTATGGCTCTCTCAAAAGGTGTGTACAGCAAGGATGATTGTGGTAAATTAAAAATCAAAGACTCAAATCATACAAGACGCTCCAAGCAAAACACATATCATGTGGTGAATAAAAATATAGCTCCAAGTAAAGTTACCGATGGAAGTAGATTTAAAGAGGGGATGCCTTCCGGGGCATCCCCAAGCTTTGACTTTTTGGTGTCCTTAGATTATCTTGGGTGTGCCATGGGAATCCCCAAGCTTAGGCTCTTGCCACTCCTTGTTCCATAATCCATCAAAAGGTTTCACCCAAAACTTGAAAACTTCACAACACAAAACTCAACAGAAATCTCGTGAGTCTGCTAATCTAAAGAAAACAAAAGACCACTTCAAGGTACTGTAATGAACTCATTCTTTATTTATATTGGTGTTAAACCTACTGTATTCCAACTTCTCTATGGTTTATAAACTATTTTACTAGCCGTAGAATCATCAAAATAGGCAAACAACACACGAAAAACAGAATCTGTCAAAAACAGAACAGTCTGTAGTAATATCTAGCTAACGCAAACTTCTGGAACTCCAAAACTTCTGGACGACCTAGGCAATTTGTTTATTGATCAGCAGCAATTGGAATCACTATTTTATCACGTTCTGGTGAGTTTTAACAATTGTTTTCGTGAACCGAAAGTTTCTGGAAATTACAACAAGATCAAATAACTATCATCCAAGAAGATCCATAGGTTTAACTTGGCACAAACACTAATTAAAACATAAAAACACATCTAACCAGAGGATAGATCAAATATTTATTGCTAACGGCAGGGAAAAATATTGGTTGTCTCCCAACAAGCACTTTTCTTTAAAGCCTTTTAGCTAGGCATTGATAATTTTAATGATGCTCTCATGAAAGACAAGAATTGAAGCACAAAGAGAGCATCATATAACATGTGACAAACACATCTAAGTATAACATACTTCCTATGCATAGTCATTTTATAAGCAAACAAATTATCATAGCAACTAAAAACTAGCATATGCAAGGAAGCGGAAGGAAACAATAGCAATCTCGACATAACGAGAGGTAATTTATTATCATGAAAATTTCTACGACCATATTTTCCTCTCTCATAATAATTACATGTGAGATCATAAGCAAATTCAACAAAATAGCTATCACATAAAATATTTTCAACATGATCCACATGCATGCAAAGTTGACACTCTTCCGAAATAGTGGGATTAACATTAACTAAAGTCATGACCTCTCCAAACCCACTTTTATCAAAAACTTCATAAGATTGAACATTCTCCAAATATGTGGGATCTAAAGTTGACACTCTTCCAAACTCACTTTCAATATTATTGTAAGCATTATTATCAATCTCATATTCATCATGGGGCTTAAATAAATTTTCAAGATCATAAGAAGAATCACCCCAATCATGATCATTGCAACAAGTAGAGGACATAGCAAAACTAGCATCCCCAAGCTTAGGGTTTTGCATATTATTAGCACAATTGACATCAATAGAATTTATAGTAAAATCATTGCAATCATGCTTTTTATTCAAAGATCTATCGTGAATCACTTCATAAAGCACTTCATCACAATTTTTAGATTCACAGATTTCAAGCAAAACCTTATAAAGATAATCTAGTGCACCCAAATCACTGGGAATTGGTTCATCATTATTGGATCTCTTAAAAAGATTGGCAAGCGGATGAGGATCCATAGATCTTAGCTTCTCTATTTAGGAATAAATACTCAACTATTTCAACCAAACGAGCAAACGAGCCAAGTAAGACATCAAGGCAAACGAAAAGACGAACGGAAAAAGGGCGAATAAAACGGCAAAGGTCAAGTGGGGGAGAGGAAAACGAGAGGCAAATGGCAAATAATGTAATGAGGGAGATAAGGGATTGTGATGGCTACTTGGTATGTTGACTTTTGCGTAGACTCCCTAAGAACGGCGCCAGAAATTCTTCTTGCTACCTCTTGAGCACTGCGTTGGATTTCCTTGAAGAGGAAAGGTGATGCAAAGACAAGAGCGTAAGTATTTCCCTCGCTTTTTAGAACCAAGGTATCAATGCAAGAGGAGGCTACGCCATGAGTCCCTCGTACCTACACAATAAAGCAAATAACTCCTCGCAACCAACGCGAATAGGGGTTGTCAATCCCTTCACGGTCACTTACGAGAGTGAGATCTGATAGAGATGATAGATAATATTTTTGGTATTTTTGGTATAAAGATGCAAAGTAAAAATAAAAGCAAAGTAAAAACAAAGCAATAATAAAGTGATGGAAGATTAATATGATGAGAATAGACCCAGGGGCCATAGATTTCACTAGTGGCTTCTCTCAAGAGCATAAGTATTTTACGGTGGGTGAACGAATTACTGTTGACCAATCGATGTAATTGAGCATAGTTATGAGAGTATCTAGGAATGATCATGTATATAGGCATCACGTCCGAGACAAGTAGACCGACTCCTGCCTGCATCTACTACTATTACTCCACTCATCAACCGCTATCCAACATGCATCTAGAGTATTAAGTTCAAGAAAACAGAGTAACGCCTTAAGCAAGATGACATGATGTAGAGGGATAAATTCATGCAATATGATAAAAACCCCATCTTGTTATCCTCGATGGCAACAATACAATACGTTCCTTGCTGCCCCCATCACACCGAAAGGACACCACAAGATTGAACCCAAAGCTAAGCACTTCTCCCATTGCAAGAAAAACCAATGTAGTAGGCCAAACCAAACTGATAATTCGAAGAGACTTGCAAGGATAACCAATCATACATAAAAGAATTCAGAGAAGATTCAAATATTGTTCATAGATAATCTTGATCATAAACCCAAAATTCATCGGTCTTAACAAACACACCGCAAAAAGAAGATTACATCGAATAGATCTCCACAAGAGAGGGGGAGAACATTGTATTGAGATCCAAAAAGAGAGAAGCCATCTAGCTACTAACTATGGACTCGAAGGTCTGAAGTAAACTACTCACACTTCATCGAAGGGGCTATGGTGATGATGTAGAAGCCCTCCGTGGTGGATTCCCTTTCGGCGGAGCTCCGAAACAGGCCCCAAGATGGGATCTCGTGGGTACAGAAGGTTGCGGCAGTGGAATTAGGTTTTTGGTTCAGATTCCGATCGTTTGGGGTGCAATGAGGTATATATAGGAGGAAGAAGTACGTCGATGGAGCTTCGTGGGGCCCACGAGGGTGGGGGCACGCCCTAGGGGGTAGGCACGCCCCCCTACCTCGTGCCCACCTCGTGGCTTTCTTGACGTAGGGTCCAAGTCTCCTGGGTCATATTCGGTGAGAAAATCACGCTCCCGAAAGTTTCATTCCGTTTGGACTCCATTTGATATTCCGTTTCTTCGAAGCACTGAAATAGGCAAAAAACAGCAACTCTGGGCTGGGCCTCCGATTAATAGGTTAGTCCCAAAAGTAATATAAAAGTGGAAAATAAAGCCAATATGGTCCAAAACGGTAGATAATATAGCATGGAGCAATCAAAAATTATAGATACGTTGGAGACGTATCACCACGCCGTCGTGCTGACGGAACTCTCCCTCAAAGCTCGGCTGGATCAGAGTTCGAGGGACGTCATCGAGTTGAACGTGTGCTGAACTCGGAGGTGCCGTGCGTTCGGCACTTGATCGGTCGGATCGTGAAGACGACGACTACATCAACCGTTAAGCAGTTAACGCTTCCGCTTTCGGTCTACGAGGGTACGTGGACACACTCTCCCCTCTCGTTGCTATGCATCACCATGATCTTGCGTGTGTGTAGGAAATTTATTAAAATTACTACATTCCCCAACGGTGGCATCCGAGCCTGGTTTTATGCTTTGATGTTATATGCACGAGTAGAACACAAGTGAGTTGTGGGCGATACAAGTCATACTCCTTACCAGCATGTCACACTTTGGTTCGGCGGTATTGTTGGATGAAGCGGCCCGGACCGACATTACGCGTACGCTTACGCGAGACTGGTTCTACCGACGTGCTTTGCACATAGGTGGCTGTCGGGTGTCAGTTTCTCCAACTTTAGTTGAACCGAGTGTGGCTACACCCGGTCCTTGAGAAGGTTAAAACATCACTAACTTGACGAACTATCGTTGTGGTTTTGATGCGTAGGTAAGAACGGTTCTTGCTCAGCCCGTAGCAGCCACGTAAACCTTGCAACAACAAAGTAGAGGACGTCTAACTTGTTTTTGCAGGGCATGTTGTGATATGATATGGTCAAGGCATGATGCTATATTTTATTGTATGAGATGATCATGTTTTGTAACCGAAGTTATCGCAATCGGCAGGAGCCATATGGTTGTCGCTTTATTGTATGCAATGCAATATCCCTGTAATTGCTTTACTTTATCACTAAGCGGTAGCGATAGTCGTAGAAGCAATAGTTGGCGAGACGACAACGATGCTATGATGGAGATCAAGGTGTCGCGCCGGTGACGATGGTGATCATGACGGTGCTTCAAAGATGGAGATCACAAGCACAAGATGATGATGGCCATATCATATCACTTATATTGATTGCATGTGATGTTTATCTTTTATGCATCTTATCTTGCTTTGGTTGACGGTAGCATTATAAGATGATCTCTCACTAAATTTCAAGATAAAAGTGTTCTCCCTGAGTATGCACCATTGCCAAAGTTCGCCGTGCCCAGACACCATGTGATGACCGAAAAGCGATAAGCTCTCACGTCCATCTACAACGGGTGCAAGCCAGCTTTTGCACACGCAGAATACTTGAGTTAAACTTGACGAGCCTAGCATATGCAGATATGGCCTCGGAACACTGAGACCGAAAGGTCGAGCGTGAATCATATAGTAGATATGATCAACATAATGATGTTCATCATTGAAAACTACTCCATTTCACGTGATGATCGGTTATAGTTTAGTTGATTTGGATCACGTGATCACTTAGATGATTAGAGGGATGTCTATCTAAGTGGGAGTTCTTAAGTAATCTGATTAATTGAACTTAAACTTATCATGAACTTAGTACCTGATAGTATTTTGCATGTCTATGTTTGTTGTAGATAGATGGCTCGTGATGTTGTTCCGTTGAATTTTAGCGCGTTCCTTGAGAAAGCAAAGTTGAAAGATGATGGTAGAAATTACACGGACTAGGTCCATAACTTGAGGATTGTCCTCATTGCTGCACAAAAGAATTACGTCCTGGAAGCACCGCTAGGTACCAAACCTGCTGCAGGAGCAACACCAGATGTTATGAACGTCTGGCAGAGCAAAGCTGATGACTACTCGATAGTTCAGTGTGCCATGTTTTACGGCTGAGAACCGGGACTTCAACGACGTTTTGAACGTCATGGAGCATATGAAATGTTCCAGGAGTTGAAGTTAATATTTCAAGCAAATGCCCGGATTGAGAGATATGAAGTCTCCAATAAGTTCTACAGCTGCAAGATGGAGGAGAATAGTTCGTTAGTGAGCATATACTCGTAATGTCCGGGTATAACAATCACTTGATTCAACCGGGAGTTAATCTTCCGGTTGATAGCGCCATTGATGTAATTCTTCAATCATCGCCACCAAGCTACAAGAGCTTCGTGATGAACTATAACATGCAATGGATGGATAAGATGATTCCCGAGCTCTTCGCAATGCTAAAGGCTGCGGAGGTAGAAATCAAGAAGGAGCATCAAGTGTTGATGGTCAATAAGACCACCAGTTTCAAGAAAAAGGGTAAAGGGAAGAAGAAGGGAACTTCAAGAAGAACAGCAAACAAGTTGTTGCTCAAGAGATGAAACCCAAGTCTGGACCTAAGCCTGAGACTGAGTGCTTCTACTGCAATCAGACTGGTCACTGGGAGCGGAACTAACCCAAGTATTTGGCGGATAAGAAGGATGGCAAGGTGAACAAAGGTATATGTGATATACTCCCTCCGTCCGGAAATACTTGTCTTAGAAATAGTTGAAAATGGATGTATCTATAACTAAAATAAGTCTAGATACAACCATTCCTAAGACAAGTATTTCCGGACGGAGGGAGTACATGTTATTGATGTGTACCTTACCAGAGCTCGCAGTAGCACCTGGGTATTTGATACTGGTTCCTTTGCTAATATTTGCAACTCGAAACAGGGACTACGGATTAAGCGAACACTGGCTAAGGACGAGGTGACTATGCGCGTGGGAAACGGTTCCAAAGTCGATGTGGTCCAATGAATGTTGAGGCTCGCAACTTTTCAAAGAATTTCAGAGTGAAGTTGAAAATCATCATAACAAGAAAATAAAGTTTCTACGATCTGATCGTGGAGGAGAATATTTGAGTTACGAGTTTGGTCTACATTTGAAACAATGCGGAATAGTTTCGCAACTCACGCCACCCGGAACACCACAGCGTAATGGTGTGTCCGAACGTCATAATCGTACTTTACTAGATATGGCGCGATCTATGATGTCTCTTACTGATTTACCGCTATCGTTTCGGGGTTATGCTTTAGAGACGGGCGCATTCACGTTAAATAGGGCACCATCAAAATCCGTTGAGATGACGCCTTATGAACTGTGGTTTGGCAATAAACCAAAGTTGTCGTTTCTTAAAGTTTGGGGCTGCGATGCTTATGTGAAAAAGCTTCAACCTGATAAGCTCGAACCCAAATCGGAGAAATGTGTCTTCATAGGATACCCAAAGGAAACTGTTGGGTACACCTTCTATCACAGATCCAAAGGCAAGACATTCGTTGCAAAGAATGGATCCTTTCTAGAGAAGGAGTTTTTCTCGAAAGAAGTGAGTGGGATAAAAGTAGAACTTGATGAGGTAACTGTACCTGCACCCTTATTGGAAAGTAGTTCATCACAGAAACCGGTTCCTGTGACGTCTATACCAATTAATGAAGGAGTTAATGATGATGATCACGAAACTTCAGATCAAGTTGTTACTGAAACTCGTAGGTCAACCAGAGTAAGATCCGCACCAGAGTGGTACGGTAATCCTATTCTGGAGGTTATGTTACTAGACCATGACGAACCTACGAACTATGAAGAAGCGATGGTGAGCCCAGATTCCGCAAAATAGCTTGAGGCCATGAAATCTGAGATGGGATCCATGTACGAGAACAAAGTGTGGACTCTGGTTGACTTGCCCGATGATCGGCAGGCCATCGAGAATAAATGGATCTTCAAGAAGAAGACTGACGCTGATGGTAATGTTACTGTCTATAAAGCTTGACTTGTTGCAAAAGGTTTTCGACAAGTTCAAGGGGTTGACTACGATGAGACTTTCTCACCCGTAGCGATGCTTAAGTCTGTCTGAATCATGTTAGCAATTGCCGCATTTTATGATTATGAAATTTGGCAAATGGATGTCAAAACTGCATTCCTGAATGGATTTCTAGAAGAAGAGTTGTATAAGATGCAACCGGAAGCTTTTGTCGATCCAAAGGGAGCTAACAAAGTGTGCAAGCTCCAAATGATCCATCTATGGATCGGTGCAAGCCTCTCGGAGTTGGAATAAACGTTTTGATAGTGTGATCAAAGCATATGGTTTTATACAGACTTTTGGAGAAGCCTGTATTTACAAGAAAGTGAGTGGGAGCTCTGTAGCATTTGTGATATTATATGTGGATGACATATTGTTGATCGAAATGATATAGAATTTCTAGATAGCATAAAGGGATATTTGAATAAGAGTTTTTCAATGAAGGACCTCGGTGAAGCTGCTTATATATTGGGCATCAAGATCTATAGAGATAGATCAACACGCTTAATAGGACTTTCACAAAGCACATACCTAGACAAGGTTTTGAAGAAGTTCAAAATGGATCAAGCAAAGAATGGGTTCTTGCCTGTGTTACAAGGTGTGAAGTTGAGTAAGACTCAATGCCCGACCACTGCAGAAGATAGAGAGAAAATGAAAGATGTTCCCTATGCTTCAGCCATAGGCTCTATCATGTGTGCAATGTTGTGTACCAGACCTGATGTGTGTCTTGCTATTAGTTTAGCAGGGAGGTACATAGCTGCTTCAGAAGCAGCAAATGAAGGAGTCTGGATGAAGGAGTTCATATCCGATCTAGGTGTCATACCTAGTGTATCGGGTCCAATGAAAATCTTTTGTGACAATACTGGTGCAATTTCTTTGGCAAAGGAATACAGATTTCACAAAAGGACCAAGCACATCAAGAGACGCTTCAACTCCATCCAGGATCAAGTCCAGGTGGGAGACATAGAGATTTGCAAGATACATATGGATCTGAATGTTGCAGACCGTTGACTAAGCCTCTTCCACGAGCAAAACATGATCAGCACCAAGACTCCATGGGTGTTGAATCATTACTGTGTAATCTAGATTATTGACTCTAGTGCAAGTGGGAGACTGAAGGAAATATGCCCTAGACGCAATAATAAAGTTGTTATTTATATTTCCTTATATCATGATAAATGTTTATTATTCATGCTAGAATTGTATTAACCGGAAACTTAGTACATGTGTGAATACATAGACAAAAAGAGTGTCACTAGTATGCCTCTACTTGACTAGCTCGTTGAATCAAAGATGGTTAAGTTTCCTAGCCATAGACATGAGTTGTCATTTGATTAACGGGATCACGTCATTAGAGAATGATGTGATTGACTTGACCCATTCCGTTAGCTTAGCACTTGATCGATTAGTTTGTTGCTATTGCTTTCTTCATGTCTTATACATGTTCCTATGACTATGAGATTTTGCAACTCCCGTTTACGGAGGAACACTTTGTGTGCTACCAAATGTCACAACGAATCGGGTGATTATAAAGGTGCTCTACAGGTGTCTTCGAAAGTACTTGTTGGGTTGGCGTATTTCGAGATTAGGATTTGTCACTCCGATTGTTGTAGAGGTATCTCTCGGCCCACTCGGTAATGCACATCACTATAAGCATTGCAAGCATTGCAACTAATGAGTTATTTGCGGGATAATGTATTACGGAACGAGTAAAGAGACTTGCCGATAACGAGATTGAACTAGGTATTGAGATACCGACGGTCGAATGTCGGGCAAGTAACATACCGATGACAAAGGGAACAACGTATGTTGTTATGCGGTTTGACCGATAAAGATCTTCGTAGAATATGTGGGAGACAATATGAACATCCAGGTTCCGCTATTGGTTATTGACCGGAGACGTGTCTCGGTCATGTCTACATAGTTCTAGAACCCGTAGGGTCCGCACGCTTAAAGTTTGATGACGGTTATATTATGAGTTTATGTGTTTTGATGTACCGAAGGTAGTTCGATGTCCCGGATGTGATCACGGACATGACGAGGAGTCTCGAAATGGTCGAGACATGAAGATTGATATATTGGTTGACTATATTCGGACACCGGAATGGTTCCGGGGGTTATCGGATATATACCGGAGTACCGGGGGGTTACGTGAACCCCCCCCCCCCCCCCCCGCGAAGGTTATTGGGCCTCATGGGCCCAAGTAGTGGAAGAGGAGAGGCGGCCAAGGGGCAGCCAGCCTCTTCCCCCAAGTCTGAATTGGACAAGGAGGGGGCGGCGCCTCTTCCTTTCCCCTCTCTCTCCTTCCTCTCCTCTCCTACTCCAACATGGAAGGGGAGTCCTACTCCCGGTGGGAGTAGGACTCCTCATGGGCGCGCCAAGGGTTGCGGCCCCTCCCTCCTCCACTCCTTTATATACGGGAGGAGGCACCCCTAGAGATACAACAATTGATCCCTTGGATCTCTTAGCCGTGTGCGGTGCCCCCCTCCACCATAGTCCACCTCGGTCATATCGTAGCGGTGCTTAGGCGAAGCCATGCGTCGGTAGAACATCATCATGGTCACCCACACCGTCGTGCTGACAGAACTCTCCCTCAAAGCTCGGCTGGATCGGAGTTTGAGGGACGTCATCGAGTTGAACGTGTGCTGAACTCGGAGGTGCCGTGCATTCGGTACTTGATCGGTCGGATCGTGAAGACGTACGACTACATCAACCGCGTTGTGCTAACGCTTCCGCTTTCGATCTACGAGTGTACGTGGACACACTCTCCCCTCTCGTTGCTATGCATCACCATGATCTTGCGTGTGTGTAGGAATTTTTTTGAAATTACTACGTTCCCCAACAGTGTGTGCGCGCATGATCGAGGTAAAAGAAAGAAGGCATAAGTCATACGCTAAGATCAACGACATGGGAGAGACAGATCGATATGACAATATGCCTGCATGCGAGAATGCAGGGAAGAAGGCCCGACAATTGAGCATGTGTTTTTTTCTTTAAGAGATAGTGGCGTGAGCTGGAGCATGCATCTATGGCGAGCAGAGGGAGTGAGGCACAACGATTGTGCAAAAGAGATCAACCTATAAATGAAAGAAGGTTGATGGAGAAATAGATAAATAGAAAGATAAAGATGCTAGCTAGTGTGCGTTAGAGATAGGAGTCGAGTGGATCAGAAGGCTGAGTTATGGGTGTGGGTGTGAGAGAGATGAACAAAGGGTGCATGTGACTCACATACAAACAAATATCGGAGAGAAATGAGATCCCGAGAGACGGAGTTTTGTGTCTGCGAGATAGGAAGATATTTCAAAACGAGAGTGATAGCTAGACAAACATATGAGGGAACGCAAGATATCTCTAGGGAGAGACAGTGTGTGTGAGCGACATACAAGAGAACAGTGGAGAAATATGAGACCCTCGGAGACAGAGTTTGTGTTTGTTTGTGAGAAAAAGAGATTTAAGAGGAAGAGTCGTAGGTTCTCATACCTAAGGAGCGAAAGACATCTCTGTATTAGGGGTGTGCGAGTTGCACACAGGGGAATAGTAGAGAGAAATGAGACCCCGGAAGACAAAGTTTTGTGTTTGTGTGAGAGAAAGAGATTCCACATGGAGAATCATAGTTAGAGACACATAGCAGGGAGCGTGATATACTTAGAGAGATAGAGTGATGAAGGTCGAGGGAGAGAGTACCGTTAGTGTGTTATGAAGATAAAAGATCATTGTCGACATACAGGTAGCATGAGAGATACCCGAGAGACGATGAACGCCAGAGTAGGTCTAGAGAGATAGTCCTATATAAGCATGAGTGATAGTTATATGAGACGAATATCTGGATTAATTGGGATTCAAATATTTAAACTGGAGATCACGACATCGATAATATCATAACGCAAATTGGTGTATCAAACATGCATATTCATTTGAATTTCGGGACACGTGTAATGTTAGATAGTTTATTAATATTGGTGATCCATAGATTATTTATTTAGAAACAATGCATGGTTTATATGCAATTAATGTCTAAACGGGATACACTATATGTTGCATGTGTGAAACACATTATACATGTTTGAGAAGTAAAAAAAACCTGCATGTAACACACATTAATTGGAGACAGTTAGCGAGGAATGCATACATTGGATTTCAACATAAAGTGGTTTCAAATATTTGAAAATCCAAATTGATGGATACAACCTTATGAATCTGAGATCATGCCATTTGTAAACCATATTTATGTATAAAGGGTGTTGTGCTTTTGAAAGTATATATAAAAAATGATGTATATAGAATTTTATTCCAATCGAAAATGGATCCCACCCGAAAAAATAGAATACAAACGGGATTCGAATTGAGTTGGCACGGTAAACGTGCACTCTGCAAAATTTGAACGAAGCGGGGAAAGTCGCAGTAACCGCCCGAAACCAAAATCTGCGAGATGGAAATTACTACTGCCTATCCCTGCAACGCAAAGCCTATCCGCCGATTTCTATAGGTTTCGCTAGGGGTAGGTTTCTAATTTCACTCGAACGTGACATAACCGCCTCTCACCCGGATTCATACACAAGGCGCCAAAACACGGTGTGTCCTCGGTCAAATCAACTCCTCCCCGATTCATACACGGTGGGCGCCAAAACAAACTCTCATCGGCAAATATTCGGTGTATGCGAGATTACCGTCCTATCCCCAACCGACTAATATTGTTGTGATGTAGGAAATTTGAAACGGGGGCTAAGTTTGTAAATTTCCTCGCATTTGAGACAAGCGTGCACTGAAGACATGGTTCGTACTCCGTGGGCGCCAAAACACCCTCTCCACCCCAGCCTCCTCCGTCCGCCACCCCATCCACCGTCGTCCTCCTCCACCATGCCGGAGCTGACACCCGGACGCCGCCGTCCATTACAAGAGATCGACCTCTCTCATCCATGGATTCGGACCCGGGTCCTTGCATCCCGTCCTCTCGCTTCATCCCCGCCGTCGTCCACCTTGCCGGGCGCTGGCCCTACGATCGTCTCTTCCACCGCCCGCCGCCATCTTTCTACCCTCCTAGATCTGCTTCCACGCCACCGACAGCCATCGCTACCGCAGCACCATCAAATTCTCAGCAGATGCATATACAGCACCGCACTAGAGGCGGTACTCCTTCGTATCTGCTCAACTTATTTATCGCAGCAAGAAAATAGATCGCCACTGCTTTACTTTGATTTCTTGTCCATCACTTACTTGCTAGTTGAGAGCAAACATTGGTTGCGGTTGCCTTTGTCCAGCTTTGCACCTTCAGATCCGCCATGGCACGCTCAACACTATACTACAAATGCTTATGGTTTTCCCTTTATATTCCACACTAGTTAAATCACAGAGACTAAATTTCAAAATTGGGCGGTCGATTTTTGAGTCACGGAGTTCACGGCATGACGAAGGGGCTCCGGTGGGGACTTTGGTTGGGGGGTGGGCGGTGGTGGGGCCTCGCCGAACGAAGAAAACTCGACGCGGGTGGGGGCGGGGGTGGGGGGTGGGGGTGGCGGAGGAACACAGGCGATGGGGGCCGATGGTCCGGCCGGCGGCCTGTGCGGTGTTCTGTATGGGAAGAATCAGAGACGAGGAAGAAGGGTTAGGAGACGTAGGATCTTCATCCAATCGCCTGAAATGGTCGACTGACCCAAATGCAGACATGCCTTTATATTCAGTACCATCATCGCATTCATTAGCACTGCTCCTGAATCCATCAAGCTAAACAACGTGCCACTCATAATTCCAAACTTGTTGCTCAAGTACGAATCTGATATGATGCTGATATTACTAAAACAGATAACATTTAATTGGTCAGCTAATGTTCCTACTTTACTTTCGAAAAAGCACGTGCACCACATATAGAGAGACAGCAGGGAGTTGCTTTCTTAATGCGCTCTGGTTCATCATGTGTGGGCCTCAAGAATCTAACATTTTATTATCCAAAATCTGCTTGCTCTTCTTTACCATGTTCCTCTTCCGTTCTTCTTTAATAAGTACTCTCTCCGTTCCTAAATACAAGTCTTTGTATAGATTCCACCATGGACTACATATGGAGCAAAATGAGTGAATCTACACTCTAAAATGTATCGGGATACATCTCAGATGTGATCCATAGTGGAAATCTCTACCAAGACTTATATTTTGGAACGGAGGGAGTATGATAGTAGTACAGTATGTTCCTTGTAGTGAATATGAGCAGGGACATTTGCAGTGTAGAGGTCTATACGGTCGGTTGGTATGGACACTTTGAACTCGTTGGGCCTCTTTGATTCGTAGGATTTTGTAAACATGGGAATAGGATTTGTAGTGGCCTGCCCACTTGAATCCTATAAGAATAGCAAGAAAATGCGGGGAGCTGTGTCGCCTTTGAGAGTTAGACTGATATTAACAGTACCGCACCTTCAGTTGAAGAGAGCTGGTATCTGGAGCCTTTCTAGCCGTATCGGCAATACTATCACATATATTCCAGCAAGTTCCACTTTGTTGATTTTACTCTAATGCTTATGGTTTTCCCGTTATATATACTTTATGATCTGTGTAGCTGCTTTGTGTCGCACTAGCAGCAGTCCACTCTTGAAGCTAAACACCACAATGACTTACAAAATTGGCACCTGTTGACTCTTGTTCAGAATATGATCCTACTGACTCTTGTTCAAAATTGCCACATATAGAGAGACAACATGGAATTGCGTTTCTTTGGGCGCTGTGATTCATCATGAGTGGGCAACCAACATTGTATGCAATTAAGAGGAACCTCAAGAATATGCTTCCTCTTATGTTCTTTAACATGTTCCTCTTTTATTATTCTGTACTTAGTATCGTGACAAGATGTTCCTTGTCGTGAAGGGGAGCAGGACATCTGCAATCAACGGTGATAGAGCTGGCATGTACTTGATCGATAGGCTTTCAATTACTAGCGGCAATACAACACCGTATTTTCAAGCCAGTTCCACTTTCCCGATTTATATATCGTGGTTATGGTGTACCCCTTTTATGTACACTATGATCTGCCTAGTTGTTGTGTGCTCTTGTTATAGTGGTTTGGCAATAAACTCTCTATACAGTATATTTTGAACCTATCATCCGCCAACTATCCTTACTTCGAGCCTGTTTTTGTGTACTTGTGCGGATTATATAAATGCACGCACCATATTACAGCACACATGAGCTCTCTCATCAGAATCAAGTGATAGCACACAAGTGTTTACAGGGGCGCCCGTATATTAGAATATCCTCTGCATTACAAAGATAATCTCACAACTATTTATGTTTTCATGGTTCTCAGATATTATACGTAATTACAGTGAATATCAGAATCCACGCATCAGAAGAATATGTGGAACACTGCAATGAGTTACAAAATTGGCACCAAGTCATTGAGTGCCATTCTGGATGCAATGAAACTCATACGCTCCCCACCTGTAGATTCTTGATCAGAATATGATCCTAATGACTATTCTAACCTCGAGGAGTCAAAGGCAGATGGCATGTCCTGTTAACCCATCAAGGTGCCTGCTCTAATTTGGCAAGGTTTTATTGATTGCGCGTATCTTGCATATGTTGTCTTGCATTTCTTCTACTTTGTTGCACCGCCATCTGCTTAGTTTACTCATCATATATGTCGAGATGCCATGCCCATCCATTATTAATACATATTCCATCTGTCGTCATACCATGTTTTTCCACTCAAATGATGTTCTTGTGCATCAGACATCAAAAAGGAAGAGGGTGATTGCTGAACTTGAAGGAGCACCAGCAAACTCCTTGAAAAACGTGGTTGTGCCGGAGAAATCAGATAGCACCCCACTTATATTGGCTGTACAACCAGTGACACAAAACGTAGGACCGACTCCAGCAGACTGTACCCATACTTCACTGGCCACACAACTAGCCCCACCACACAGGACCTGCACTCCAAAGAAAAGGTATGTTGATTTCATTGCCATAGCACCACTGCATTACCACGTAAAAATCCCACTCAAAGAAAAAGTACAGCAAGTCCACCGTCAAGACCTATCCCAAGCGCATAGACGGCCAATTCCTCGCAGATTGGAACCCCATTCCAGCTTATTCCCGCTTAAAAGACAATGCTTTCAATGTTGTTAGGGACTACGTGCATATATTCCCATCATTGAAATATTATAGTGAAGACAAACACCATTTTCACATCTTCCTGTCCCACTTACGTGTAAGTGCTATTATTCATGGTGATTATTTTCCTGTTTTTTGCTGATTGGACACATCAATGATTTACATTACCTTATTGTAAGTAAGCGAGGGTCAATCTGGATAGTCATGACGAGCAAAGCTTGCTTGCGCTTTTCAAGGAAGCATTGCAGCAGTATTGGTGTTACCTGAGGAAATCACACTTTGATGGCAAGTCTATAAAAGAATTTCTGGTGAGATCTCCTGTGCTAAATTTAGAAGACATTGAATGGAAAAACCTTGTTATGCACTGGTCTCGCTCGAGGATGAGGTAATCGTCTATGATATCGCATGACAATTTGAACTTCTACTTTTCCGCATGTGCCTTGCGGATCTTTTTGCGTGAAATCTGCTCGAAAAGAATTCGGTTTGAAAAGAACGACAGGATATCGCAAATATGTTTCCCGCTACTTTGCTCTTGTTAGTACCGTTGTCCGTATCATTGTACTTGCATATATACCTGGTTCATTATGTGACAAAGAAGATGCATGATAGCTTGCTTATCAATTGTTCGCTCCAAATTATATGATCTGTATGAATGGTTACATTAGTGTAGAATATATCCAATTCCAATGAATTTTTAGCTCGCATTGTTCTTGTAAGTACTGTTGTCCTTTATTAGTGTACTTATATTGATGTAGTTGTTCATGTACCATCACTGCAGCTTATTTTCCTTTGCCCTCCATTTTCTACACATAAGATCTCTATTTACTCTTACCATATGGTTGGATAACACCGATGGTAATCAAGAAGTTTAGCTCTGCATTGCTCTTGGTCGTACCTTTTGCTTGTATCGTTGTACTTTACATTTATAGCTACTTGGTTATGTAGCATCACTCTTCATCTTATCTTAAATATTCTCCAGTTTTTTCTTATATTGTCACATCTATATTTACTCTTAACAAAATGTAGAATAAAGGCAAAGCTTATGAAGAAGATTATGTGGTAAAATTCTTGAATTGCCCACCCATCTGCATGGACAAGGGCTTTATAGAGCCTGCCTTCACCTATAATGTAAGTTTGTCCTAGTCAAGCCTTCAAACTTTGTTGTGTACATTTGGTTAGGCATGGCTGCAATAGCTGTTTATTTTTGGTGTTTGCATCAAATTGCATGTTTAAAGTTTATTATGTACTCCAGTTCATAAACAAAAGTTTGTCCTTCTCAATTAAAGTTTTCAGTTGTACAACCAAGTTCCTTCTTCATACCATGTAAATTAAACTATACAGAGCAAGTGATCTTATCTTGCCAATCTGAAATGGGATAAATTGACAGCACACTAACCATTGATACTTATGAGTTCTTGATCTGTAATCCAGTGGTGCCGTGAAGCTACCAACTCCTTCACAATGTCATTTCCTGCCATGTCTTGACCTGAACAATACCATATTGTGTTAATGCTATTTTAAACTGTGTCACTTTATTCGTCAAGAAGAAATGTGATGAATTGTCAAGATCGATACTTGTATGTGCAAAACCTGTCATCATCTACTTGTTTATCTTTTAGAGTGAGGAGGATATAAGTGTCAAACAAGTGCAGTCTCACCAGCTTGCTTTTGCTATACTGCAGCTCAGCAGTGGCTATCCTTTCTTGAACTCTATTGAAGGGTCATCGGTTTTGTATATTATTTTGTCGGCGTGTTTAGTTGCAATCGGTGGCGATCTTTGATGCCCAAAGTGTATGTAATCATTGTCTGCTTGTGCTTTATTATCATAATGGCGAACTTTGATGCCCAGTGGATGTAATATGTCGTAATTTCTTTATTGTATAGTCTAGGTTTTTTTTCTTATTCATGATGCTGCAGTTATTTTACTGTATATATATCATGTCTTCGCAGTAAACCGGCCAAACTGTAAAATTATGGTACATCATTGGGCCATCATGCAAATCCCATGTATGATCCGCATCATGGGCCCCGTCATCCTGGTCCGTTAACAGGCCTAAATGTAAACTGGCCCACTAGTAGATTCATGCCTTAATAGGCTGAGTAAACCGTCGGCCCTATTTTCCCAAGAAAACTCAATGGGCCTTTAGGAGGCTGAAAGGTAGGTTGGGCCTGAAACGCGTCTTAACAGCTCACGGACGGCAGCAGGCGAATAGACCTCGCCCATGATTGTGCCAATCAAATCATGGGCTTATAACAGGCCAAAATTGTCTCGGTCCTTGTTTGGCCCAATCAGATTATCGGCTGCGAGCAGGCCGGATGCAAACCGTGTTGTAGTTAGGCCCAACTATATGACGGGCTTTTAACAAGCCGAAATTAATATAGGGCCAAAATGTTAAACGGGCCCTTAACATGCTAAAACTAATATCAGGCTGAATTACTAAATGGGCCTTTAGAAAATGGGCCCAAAAGCGTAGCGTCCAGTTGACGGGCCGAATCTGATATGGGCCATAATTTAGCCCAAAGCCTCTTAAAGGGCCGGAACTGATCCGGGCCGTAATTTGGCCCGTAACGTGGTAGGCTTTTAACGGTCGGATCTCATATGGGCCATTATTAGGCCTTAACGTGGCAGGCCATTAATGGACCGGATCAAATATGGGCCGACATTTGGCCCAAAACATGGCAGCCAGTTAATGGGCCGGCCTACTAGGGTCCTCAAAATCTTGTGGGCCTAAAGCTGGGCCGGCCCATTAATGTCAACGAAATCTCATAGGCCTTTAGCTGGGTCGGCCCATTATGGTCCACAAAAATCTTGTGGGCCTTCACCTGGGCCGGCCCATTATGGCGCGCAAAAATCTTGTGGGCCTTTACCTGGGTCGGCCCATTATGGCCCGCAAAATCTTATGGGCCTTTAGCTGGGCCGTCCCATTATGGTCCGCAAAATCTTGTGGGCCTTTAGTTGGGCCGGCCCATTAAAACTGTATGGGCCACTGTTGGACCGTGCCACGTGTCGACGTATCATAGGCGATTTGGGTCCAATGAGTGGATGACATCAGTCCCAACGGTGAGCCGACACGTGTTTCCTCCAGCCAATGATGATTTTACACGTGGAAAATCCCCATTGGCCGGGGCTGTTAACGGGTTATCGGATCCAAAACCAGACCGAATAGCTTAACAGCGTTCCGTTACGGTGGATGCCACGTGTCGATCACCATTGACGAAAGCACTTCTGTGATGCACGATTTATCGTCATGGAAGTGGACACTTCCGTGATGATAATTTTGGTAATGTCATGCAACACTTCTCTGACAAAGACGGTATGACTATCTTGATTCTGTCATTAATTTGTCATGGATGTACATGCATGACAGAAAACATGACCTACTGTGACAAACACGTATCATCACGGAAGTGTATTTTTTGGTAGTGTGTGGTTTGGCAAGAAACCAAAGTTGTCGTTTCTTAAAGGTTGGGGCTGCAATGCTTATGTGAAAAAACTTCAACCTGATACGCTCGAACCCAAATTGGAGAAATGTGTCTTCATAGGATACCCAAAGGAGACTGTTGGGTACACCTTCTATCACAGATCCGAAGGCAAGACATTCGTTGCTAAGAATGGATCCTTTCTAGAGAAGGAGTTTCTCTCGAAAGAAGTGAGTGGGAGGAAAGTAGAACTTGATGAGGTAACTGTACCTGCTCCCTTATTGGAAAGTAGTTCATCACAGAAATCTGTTCATGTGATTCATACACCAATTATGAGGAAGCTAATGATGATGATCATGTAACTTCAGATCAAGTCACTACCGAACCTCGTAGGTCAACCAGAGTAAGATCTGCACCAGAGTGGTACGGTAATCCTGATTTGGAGGTCATGTTACTTGACCATGATGAACCTATGAACTATGAGGAAGCGATGATGAGCCCAGATTCCGCGAAATGGCTTGAGGCCATGAAATCTGAGATGGGATCCATGTATGAGAACAAAGTGTGGACTTTGGTTGACTTGCCCGATGATCGTCAAGCCATCGAGAATAAATGGATCTTCAAGAAGAAGACTGACGCTGAGGGTAATGTTACTGTTTACAAAGCTCGACTTGTTGCGAAAGGTTTTCGACAAGTTCAAGGAGTTGACTATGATGAGACCTTCTCACCCGTAGCGATGCTTAAGTCCGTCTAAATCATGTTAGCAATTGCTGCATTTTATGATTATGAAAATTGGCAAATGGATGTAAAGACTGCATTCCTAAATGGATTTCTGGAAGAAGAGTTGTATAAGATGCAACCGGAAGCTTTTGTCGATCCAAAGGGAGCTAACAAAGTGTGCACGCTCCAGCGATCCATTTATGGACTGGTGCAAGCATCTAGGAGTTGGAATAAACGTTTTGACAGTGTGATCAAAGCATATGGCTTTATACAGACTTTTGGAGAAGCCTTTATTTACAAGAAAGTGAGTGGGAGCTCTGTAGCATTTCTAATATTACATGTGGATGACATATTGTTGATTGGAAATGATATAGAATTTCTGGATAGCATAAAAGGATACTTGGACAAGAGTTTTTCTATGAAAAACCTCGGTGAAGCTGCTTATATATTGGGCATCAAGATCTATACATATAGATCGAGACGCTTAATTGGACTTTCACAAAGCACATACCCTTGATAAAGTTTTGAAGAAGTTCAAAATGGATCAAGCAAAGAAAGGGTTCTTGCCTGTGTTACAAGGTGTGAAATTGAGTAAGACTCAATGCCCGACCACTGCAGAAGATAGAGAGAAAATGAAAGGTGTTCCCTATGCTTCAGCCATAGGCTCTATCATGTATGCAATGTTGTGTACCAGACATGATGTGTGCCTTGTTATTTGTTTAGCAGGGAGGTACCAAAGTAATCCAGGAGTGGATCACTAGACAGCGGCCAAGAACATCCTGAAATACCTGAAAAGGACTAAGGATATGTTTCTCATTTATGGAGGTGACAAAGAGCTCGTCGTAAATGGTTATGTCGATGCAAGCTTTGAAACTGATCCGGATGACTCTAAGTCACAGACCGGATATGTGTTTATATTGAACGGTGGAGCTGTCAGTTGGTGCAGTTCTAAACAAAGGGTCGTGGCGGGATCTACGTGTGAAGCGGAGTACATAGCTGCTTCAGAAGCAGCAAATGAAGGAGTCTGGCTGAAGGAGTTCATATCCGATCTAGGTGTCATACCTAGTGCATCGGGTCCAATCAAATTCTTTTGTGACAATACTGGTGCAAATGCCTTGGCAAAGCAATCCAGATTTCACAAGAGAACCAAGCACATCAAGAGACGCTTCAATTCCATCCGCGATCAAGTCAAGGAGGCAGACATAGTGATTTGCAAGATACATACAGATCTGAATGTTGCAGACCCATTGACTAAGCCTCTCTCACGAGCAAAACATGATCAGCACCAAGACTCCATGGGTGTTAGAATCATTACTGTTTAATCTAGATTATTGACTCTATTGCAAGTGGGAGACTCAAGGAAATATGTCCTAGAGGCAATAATAAAGTTGTTATTTATATTTCCTTATATCATGATAAATGTTTATTATTCATGCTAGAATTGTATTAACCGGAAACTTAGTACATGTGTGAATACATAGACAAAAAGAGTGTCACTAGTATGCCTCTACTTGACTAGCTCGTTGAATCAAAGATGGTTAAGTTTCCTAGCCATAGACATGAGTTGTCATTTGATTAACGGGATCACATCATTAGAGAATGATGTGATTGACTTGACCCATTCCGTTAGCTTAGCACTTGATTGTTTAGTATATTGCTATTGCTTTCTTCATGACTTATACATGTTCCTATGACTATGAGATTATGCAACTCCTGAATACCGGAGGAACACTTTGTGTGCTACCAAACGTCACAACGAATCGGGTGATTGTAAAGGTGTTCTCTGGTATCTCCGATGGTACTTGTTGAGTTGGCATAGATCCAGATTAGGATTTGTCACTCCGATTGCCGGAGAGGTATCTCTGGGCCTCTCGGTAATGCACATCACTATAAGCCTTGCAAGCAATGTGACTAATGAGTTAGTTGCGGGATGATGCATTACGGAGTGAGTAAAGAGACTTGCCGGTAACGAGATTGAACTAGGTATTGAGATACCCACGATCGAATCTCGGGCAAGTAACATACCGATGACAAAGGGAACAACGTATGTTGTTATGCGGTTTGACCTATAAAGATCTTCACAGAATATGTGGGAGCCAATATGAGCATCCAGGTTCCGCTATTGGTTATTGACCAGAGACGTGTCTCGGTCATGTCTACATAGTTCTCGAACCTGTAGGGTCCGCACTCTTAACGTTCGGTGACGATCGGTATTATGAGTTTATGTGTTTTGATGTACCAAAGATAGTTCGGTGTTCCAGATGTGATCACGGACATGACAAGGAGTCTCAAAATGGTCGACACATAAAGATTGATATATTGTACGACTATATTCGGACACCAGAAGTGTTCCGGGGGTCATTGGATATTTATCGGAGTGCCGGGGGGTTACCGGAACCCCCGGGGGAACTAATGGGCCAACATGGGCCTTGTGAGAGAGAGAGGAGGGGGCCTAGGTCTGGTGCTACCTCTTGAGCACAGCGTTGGTTTTCCCTTGAAGAGGAAAGGGTGATGTAGCAAAGTAGCGTAAGTATTTCCCTCAGTTTTTTAGAACCAATGTATCAATCCAGTAGGAGGCCACACACAAGTCCCTCGTACCTACACAAAAAAATAAGAACCTTGCAACCAACACCATAAAGGTGTTGTCAATCCCTTCACGACCACTTGCAAAAGTGAGATCTCATAGAGATGATGAGATAATATTTTTGGTATTTTTATGGTAAAGACTGAAAGTAAAGAAAGAAAAATAAACTGCGCCAGAAATTGCTAATTGTTGGGAGATTAATATGATGGAAAATATACCCGGGGGCCATAGGTTTCACTAGTGGCTTCTCTAGAGATAGCATAAGTATTACAGTGGGTGAACAAATTACTGTCGAGCAATTGATAGAATTGAGCATAGTTATCAGAATATCTAGATATGATCATGTATATAAGCATCACGTCCGCGACAAGTAGACCGACTCCTGCCTGCGTTTACTACTATTACTCCACACATCGACCGCTATCCAGCATGCATCTAGAGTATTAAGTTCATAGGAACAGAGTAACACTTTAAGCAAGATGACATGATGTAGAGGGATAAACTCAAGCAATATTATATAAACCCCATCTTTTTATCCTCGATGACAACAATACAATACGTGTCGTTTCCCCTACTGTCACTGGGATCGAGCACCGTAAGATTGAACCCAAAGTTAAGCACTTCTCCCATTGCAAGAAGATCAATCTAGTAGGCCGAACCAAACTGATAATTCGAAGAGACTTGCAAAGATAACTAATCATAGATAAAAGAATACAGAGGAGATCCAAATATTGTTCATAGATAATCTTGATCATAAACCCACAATTCATCGTATCTCGACAAACACACCGCAAAAGAAGATTACATCAAATAGATCTCCAAGAGAATCGAGGAGAACTTTGTATTGAGATCCAAAGAGAGAGAAGAAGCCATCTAGCTAATAACTATGGACCCGAAGGTCTGAGGTAAACTACTCACACATCATCGGAGAGGCTATGGTGTTGATGTAGAAGCCCTCCGTGATCAATGCCCCCTCCGGCGGAGTGCCGGAAAAGGCCCCAAGATGGGATCTCATGGGTACAGAAGGTTGCGGCGGTGGAAAGAGGGTTTCGGCTCCTCTTCTGATGTTTCCAGGGTATATGAGTATATATAGGCGAAAGAAGTCGGTCAGGAGAGCTACGAGGGGCCCAAGAGGGTGGGGGCGCGCCCAGGGGGCAGGTGCGCCTCCCTACCTCGTGGCCTCGTTGTTGATTTCCGAAAATCACGTTCCCAAAGGTTTCATTCCGTTTGGACTCCGTTTGATATTCCTTTCCTTCGAAACACTGAAATAGGCAAAAAAACAGCAATTTGGGCTGGGCCCCCATTTAATAGGTTAGTCCCAAATATAATATAAAAGTGTATAATAAAGCCCATTGAACATCCAAAACAGATAATATAATAGCATGGAACAATCAAAAATTATAGATACGTTGGAGACGTATCAAGCATCCCCAAGCTTAATTCCTGCTCGTCCTCGAGTAGGTAAATGGTAAAAACAGAATATTTGATGTGGAATGCTACTTAGCATAATTTTCACTGTAATTCTTTTTATTGTGGCATCAATATTTAGATCCGAGATTCAAGATAAAAGTTTAATGTTGACATAAAAACAATAATACTTCAAACGTGCTAACCAAGCAATTATGTCTTATCAAAATAACATAGCCAAAGAAAGCTTATCCCTACAAAATCATAAAGTTAGGCCATGCTTCAACTTCGTCACACAAAACGTTCTCATCATGCATAACCCCAATGACAAGCCGAGCAATTGGTTCATACCTTTTAACGCGCTTCAGCCTTTTCAACCCTTACACAATACATGAGCGCAAGCCATGGATATAGCACTATGGGCGGAATAAAGTATAATGATGGGGGTTATGTGAGAAGACAAAAAGGTAGAAAGTATCACATTGACGCGGCTAATCGATAGGCTATGGAGATGCCCATCAATTGATATCAATGTGAGGAGTAGGGATTGCCATGCAACGGATGCACTAGAGCTCTAAATATATGAAAGCTCAACAAAAGAAACTAAGTGGGTGTGCATCCAACTTGCTTGCTCATGAAGACCTAGGGCATTTTGAGGAATCCCATCATTGGAATATACAAGCCAAGTTCTATAATGAAAAATTCCCACTAGTATATGAAAGTGACAACATAGGACTCTCTATCATGAAGATCATGGTGCTACTTTGAAGCACAAGTGTGGAAAAAGGATAGTAACATTGTCCCTTCTCTCTTTTTCTCTCAATTTTTCTTTTTCTTTTTTTTTCTTTGGGCCTTCTCTTTTTTTTTGGCCTCTTTTTTTCTCTTCCTTTTTTTATTTAGTCAGGAATCTCATCCCGACTTGTGGGGGAATCATAGTCTCCATCATCCTTTCCTCACATGGGAAAATGCTCTAATAATGATGATCATCACACTTTTATTACTTACAACTCAATACTTAGAACAAAATATGACTCTATGTGAATGCCTCCGGCGGTGTACCGGGATATGCAATGAATCAAGAGTGACATGTATATTTTTTTTAGGAATGGTGGCTTTGCCACAAATACAATATCAACTACATGATCATGCAAAGCAATATGACAATGATGAAGCGTGTCATAATAAATGAAACGGTGGAAAGTTGCATGGCAATATATCTCAGAATGGCTATGGAAATGCCATGATAGATAGGTATGGTGGCTGTTTTGAGGAAGATATAAGGAGGTTTGTGTGTGATAGAGCGTATCATATCACGGGGTTTGGATGCACCGGCGAAGTTTGCACCGACTCTCAAGGTGAGAAAGGGCAATGCACGGTACCGTAGAGGCTAGAAAATTGTGGAAGGGTGAGAGTGCGTATAATCCATGGACTCACATTAGTCATAAAGAACTCATATACTTATTGCAAAATTTTATTAGCCCTCGAAGCAAAGTACTACTACGCATGCCCCTAGAGGGATAGATTGGTAGGAAAAGACCATCGCTCGTCCCCGACCGCCACTCATAAGGAAAGCAATAAAAGAACACCTTATGCGTCAAATTTGTCACACAAATTTTACCATACGTGCATGATATGGGACTTGCCAATCTTAACACAAGTATTTCTCAATTTCACAATTACTCAACTAGCACACTCTAATATTACAACCTTTATATCTCAAAACACTTATCAAGTATCAAACTTCTCACGATATTCAATGAACTCAATATGGAAGTTTTTATTATACTCATCTTGGATGCCTGTCATATTAGGACTAATTTCACATTTAAAGCAAATTACCATGCTGTTTAAGACTCTCAAAATAGTATAAGTGAAGCATGAGAGATCAGTATTTTCTATAAAATAAAACCACCACCGTACTCTAAAATATATAAGTGAAGCACTAGAGCAAAAACTATATAGCTCAAAAGATATAAGTGAAGCACATAGAGTATTCTAATAAATTCCGAATCATGTGTGTCTCTCTCAAAAGGTGTGTACAGCAAGGATGATTGTGGTAAACTAAAAGGCAAAGGCTCAAATCCTACAAGACGCTCCAAGCAAAACACATATCATGTGGTGAATAAAAATATAGCCCCAAGTAAAGTTACCGATGAAGCGAAGACGAAAGAGGGGATGCCTTCCGGGGCATCCCCAAGCTTAGGCTTTTGGTTGTCCTTGAATTTTACCTTGGGGTGCCTTGGGTTTCCCCAAGCTTAGGCTCTTGCCACTCTTTGTTCCATAATCCATCAAATCTTTACCCAAAACTTGAAAACTTCACAACACAAAACTCAACAGAAAATCTCATAAGCTCCGTTAGCGAAATAAAACAAACCACCACTTTAAGGTACTGTATTGAACTCATTATTTATTTATATTGGTTTTAAACCTACTGTATTCCAACTTCTCTATGGTTCATAAGCTCTTTTACTAGCCATAGATTCATCAAAATAAGCAAACAACACATGAAAAACAGAATCTGTCAAAATCAGAACAGTCTGTAGTAATCTGTATCTAACGCAAACTTCTGGAACTCGGAAAAATCTAGAAAAATAGGACGACCTAGATAATTTGTTTATTGATCTACTGCAATTGGAATCATTATTTTATCACGTTCTGATGATTTTTAACAATTGTTTTCGTGAACAGAAAGTTTCTGGAATTTTCAGCAAGATCAAATAACTATCATCCAAGAAGATCCTATAGGTTTCACTTGGCACAAACACTAATTAAAACATAAAAACAAATATAACCAGAGGCTAGATCAATTATTTATTGAATAACAGGAAATAAAAATATTGGGTTGTCTCCCAACAAGCGCTTTTGTTTAAAGCCTTTTAGCTAGGCATAGATAATTTTAATGATGCTCACATGAAAGACAAGAATTGAAGCGCAAAGAGAGCATCATAAAACACGTAACAAACACATCTAACTCTAACATACTTCCTATGCATAGGAATATTATAAGTAAACAAATTTTCAAGGCAAGCAAAAACTAGCATATGCAAGGAAGAAGAAAGTGACGATAGCAATCTCAACATGACGAGAGGTAATTTAGTAAGATAAAAGTTTCTACAACCATATTTTCCTCTCTCGTAATAATTACATGTAGGATCATAAGCAAATTCAACAATATAGCTATCACATAACATATTCTCTTCGTGATCCACATTCATGCAAAGTTGACACTCTTCTGAAATAGTGGGATTAACATTAACTAAAGTCATGACCTCTCCAAACCCACTTTTATCAAAAATTTCATGAGATTGAATATTCTCCAAATATGTGGGATCTAAAGTTGACAATCTTCCAAACCTACTTTCAATATTATTGCAAACACTACTATCAATCACATATTCATCATGGGTCTTAAATAAATTTTCAAGATCATAAGAATAATCGCCCCAATCATGATCATTGCAGCTAGTAGTAGACATAGCAAACTTAGCATCCCCAGGCTTGGGGTTTTGCATATCATTAACACAATTGACATTAATAGAATTTATAATAACATCATTGCAATCATGCTTTTTATTCAAAGATCTATTGTGAATCACTTCATAAAGCACTTCATCACAATTTTCAGGTTCACAGATTTCAAGCAAAACCTTATAAAGATAATCTAGTGCACCCAAATCACTAGGAATTGGTTCACCATAATTGGATCTCTTAAAAAGATTGGAAAGCGGATGAGGATCCATAGATCTTAGGTTCTCTGTTTAGCAATAAATACACAACTATTCCAACCAAAGGAGCAAACGAGCCAAGTAAGACATCAAAGTGAACAAAAAAGACGAACAGAAGAAGGGCGAATAAAACGGCAAGGGTGAAGTGGGGAAGAGGAAAACGAGAGGCAAATGGCAAATAATGTAATGTGATAGATAAGAGTTTGTGATGGGTACTTGGTATGTCTTGACTTGTGCGTAGACTTCCCCGGCAACGGTGCCAGAAATCCTTCTTGCTACCTCTTGAGCACAGCGTTGGTGTTCCCTTGAAGAGGAAAGGGTGATGCAGCAAAGTAGCGTAAGTATTTCCCTCAGTTTTTGAGAACCAAGGTATCAATCTAGTAGGAGGCCACACGCAAGTCTCTCGTACCTACACAAACAAATAAGAACCTTGCAACCAACGCGATAAAGGGGTTGTCAATCCCTTCACGGCCACTTGCAAAAATGAGATCTGATAGAGATGATAAGATAATATTTTTGGTATTTTTATGATAAAGACTGAAAGTAAAGAAAGCAAAATAAACGGCGCCAGAAGTTGCTAATTGTTGGGAGATTGATATGATGGAAAATAGACCCGGGGGCCATAGGTTTCACTAGTGGCTTCTCTCAAGATAGCATAAGTATTACGGTGGGTGAACAAATTACTGTCGAGCAATCGATAGAATTGAGCATAGTTATGAGAATATCTAGGTATGATCATGTATATAGGCATCACGTCCGCGACAAGTAGACCGACTCCTGCCTGCATCTGTTGGGGAACGTAGTAATTTCAAAATTTTCCTACAAACACGCAAGATCATGGTGATGCATAGCAACGAGTGGTGAGAGTGTTGTCTACGTACCCTCATAGACCGAAAGCGGAAGCGTTAGCACAACGCGGTTGATGTAGTCGTACGTCTTCATGATCCGACCGATCAAGTACCGAACGCACGGCACCTTCGAGTTCAGCACACGTTCAGCCTGGTGACATCCCTCGAACTCCGATCCAAATGAGTGTTGAGGGAGAGTTTCGTCGACAAGATGGCGTGGTAGCGATGATGATGTTCTACCGGCGAGGGCTTCGCCTAAGCACCGCTTCTGATAATCGAGGTGGACTATGGTGGAGGGGGGCACTGCACACGGCTAAAAGATCAAACGATCAATTGTTGTGTCTCTAGGGTGCCCCCTGCCCCCGTATATAAAGGAGCAAGGGAGGAGGTGCGACCGGCCAAGGGGGGCGCGCCAGGAGGAGTCCTACTCCCACCGGGAGTAGGACTCCCCCCCCCCCTTTCCTAGTTGGATTAGGACTTGGGGGAAGAGGTGGAGGAGAAGAAGGAAGGGGGGCGCCGCCCCCCTCTCCTTGTCCTATTCGGACTAGGGGGAGGGGAGCGCGGCCCTTGCCCTGGCCGCCTCTCTTCTTCTCCACCAAGGCCCACTAAGGCCCATTAACCCCCGGGGGGTTCCGGTAACCCCTCCGGTACTCCGGTAAAATCCCGATTTCACCCGGAACACTTCCGATATCCAAACATAGGCTTCCAATATATCAATCTTCGTGTCACGACCATTTCGAGACTCCTCATCATGTCCGTGATCACATCTGGGACTCCAAACAACCTTCAGTACATCAAAACATATAAACTCATAATATAAGTGTCATCGAAACGTTAAGCGTGCGGACCCTACGTGTTCGAGAACTATGTAGACATGACCGAGACACGTCTCCGGTCAATAACCAATAGCGGAACTTGGATGCTCATATTGGCTCCCACATATTCTACGAAGATCTTTATCGGTCAGACCGCATAATAACATACGTTGTTCCCTTTGTCATCGGTATGTTACTTGCCCGAGATTCGATCGTCGGTATCTCAATACCTAGTTCAATCTCGTTACCGGCAAGTCTCTTTACTTGTTCCGTAATACATCAGCCCGCAACTAACTCATTAGTTGCAATACTTGCAAGGCTTAAGTGATGTGCATTACTGAGAGGGCCCAGAGATACCTCTCCGACAATCGGAGTGACAAATCCTAATCTTGAAATACGCCAACCCAACAAGTACCTTTGGGGACACCAGAGAGCACCTTTATAATCACCCGATTACGTTGTGACGTTTGGTAGCACACAAAGTGTTCCTTCGATAAACGGAGTTGCATAATCTCATAGTCATAGGAACATGTATAAGTCATGAAGAAAGCAATAGCAACATACTAAACGATCGTGTGCTAAGCTAACGGAATGGGTCATGTCAATCACATCATTCTCCTAATGATGTGATCCTGTTAATCAAATGACAAATCATGTCTATGGCTAGGAAACATAACCATCTTTGATCAACGAGTTAGTCAAGTAGAGGCATACTAGTGACACTCTGTTTGTCTATGTATTCACACATGTATTATGTTTCCGGTTAATACAATTCTAGCATGAATAATAAACATTTATCATGATATAAGGAAATAAATAATAACTTTATTATTGCCTCTAGGGCATATTTCCTTCAGCATCTACTACTATTAATCCACACATCGACCGCTATCCACCATGCATCTAGAGTATTAAGTTCACAAGAACAGAGTAACGCTTTAAGAAAGATGACATGATGTAGAGGGATAAACTCAAGCAATATGATATAAACCCCATCTTTTTATCCTCGATGGCAACAATAAAATATGTGTCGTTTCCCCTACTGTCACTGGGATCGAGCACCGTAAGATTGAACCCAACGCTAAGCACTTCTCCCATTGCAAGAAAGATCAATCTAGTAGGCCAAACCAAACTGATAATTCGAAGAGACTTGCAAAGATAACCAATCATACATAAAAGAATTCAGAGGAGATTCAAATATTTTTCATAGATAATCTTGATCATAAACCCACAATTCATGGGATCTCGACAAACACACCGCAAAAGAAGATTACATCAAATAGATCTCCAAGAGAATCGAGGAGAACTTTGTATTGAGATCAAAAGAGAGAGAAGAAGCCATCTAGTCCCTCTGTTCCAAAATAGATGACTCAACTTTGTACTAAATTTAGTACAAAGTTAGTATAAAGTTGGGTCATCTATTTTGGAACGGAGGGAGTAGCTAATAACTATGGACCTGAAGGTCTGAGGTAAACTACTCACACATCATCGGAGAGGCTATGGTGTTGATGTAGAAGCCCTCCGTGATCAATGCCCCCTCCGGCGGAGCGCTGAAAAAGGCCCCAAGATGGGATCTCATGGGTACAGAAGGGTGCGGTGATGGAAATAGGGTTTCGGCTCCTCTTCTGATGTTTCCAGGGTATATGAGTATATGTAGGCGAAATAAGTCGGTCACGAGAGCTACGAGGGGCCCATGAGGATGGGGGCCCGCCCAGGGGGGCAGGCGCGCCTCCCTGCCTCGTGGCCTCCTCGTTGATTGATTGACGTCCACTCCAAGTCCTCTGGATCACGTTTGTTCCGAAAATCATGTTCCCAAAGATTTCATTCCGTTTGGACTCCGTTTGATATTCCTTTCCTTCGAAACACTGAAATAGGCAAAAAAACAGCAATTTGGGCTGGGCCTCCGGTTAATAGGTTAGTCCCAAAAATAATATAAAAGTGTATAATAAAGCCCATTGAACATCCAAAGCAGATAATATAATAGCATGGAACAATCAAAAATTATAGATACGTTGGAGACGTGTCACCGGTTGTCGTGGTTCTAAGTCCGATAGTAGAATGGGGGTAGGTATGGAGAGGCAAGATCCTAGCTATGGAGTAGTTGTATCATAAGATGTTTACGAGTTCAGGCCCTTCTCGGAGGAAGTAACAGCCCTATGTCTCGGAGCCCGGAGGCGGTCATTGTATTATATGCGTATGAGTTATGTGGGTGCGAACCCTTTACACTGAGGAGGGGTGGCTTATATAGATTTCGCGGACCCCTCCGGCCCTCCGTTATGTAGGGATTCAGGTACCTTAAGATAGGGAGTTACTGGTAACGTCCCACATAAAGTGCTATGATGACCATAAAGCCACTTAATGACCGACCGTTTGCGTGCAGACTGACTGTAGATCTTCTGGAGGTCGAGTGGTTTGCCGGTGGTCGAGTGTCTTCATGTCCGTCGAGTGGAATCCTTCCAGGTCGACTGAAAGGTGTCTTCTTTAAGAGATGACCTTGGGGAGGGTATCTTGGACAGGTCCATGACCCTACCCTAGGTACATGACTTCATCAGTAGCCCCCGAATGGATCGAAGTTTGAGTGGGGAAGGAGTTGAGAATTCTTCCGACCCACTTTTTTGTGTGATGAGTGCGTCTTGTCTTGGATCAATAAGCTTAGGTGACGGCTTCAACTTCTTTTTCAGTCGCCTTGATCCATTCTTTGTATCTGTCGAGTGTGTTTTTTGTACTTGGTGAACTGCGAGTGACATGACGAAGGAAATCTTCTGTCTGACGATTTGCTCTGCGGCGCGCGGATTTAGCGGGATTCGAATTTTTGGGAAACGAGCGGGACGGAGGAGGCCGCAGTAATCGGACGGGATAAGGCAGGGACGCCTCGATCTCCGCGCCACCTTTTTCGCCACGTATCGTGCGGGCGACTGTTGCGGGATTTGACAGGATCATCCGGGCCTACCAGTCAGTCACTCGGAAGCAACCTCATATAAGGCCTCGGACGAGGGTTTTTGAACAGTGCGTCCCCCTTTCCTCCTCCCTTCTCCAGATTCATCCGCCGCGTGCGATTCCTCCTCCGCGTTGCGGCTCCGTGCGCGTCTTGTCAGCGACAATGGTGAAGGACAAGACGGTGGCTTTGGAGCGGGCGAAGAAGGTGTCGGCGAAGGCGAAGGGAAGAGCGACCAGTCGGGGTGGATCCTCGTCGAGGGCCGGCCTGCCGCAGGGCTGGATCCAGGGCGACTGGATCCGCTCGACGATCAGCCAGAAGGACCTCGACGACATGGCCAATGAAGGACAGATCCTCCATGGAACGGCGCGGCTCCCGGGGAAGGATTGGATGCCACAACCTCTGGAGGGTGAGTGCGTTCTCTTGGCCACCCATGTCGACCGCGGGTTTTCTCTGCCGCCTCACCCTTTCTTTCGGGGGTTTCTGAACTTATTTGGGGCACAACTTCACCACTTCACTCCCAACTCCATCGTGTATCTTGCTGCTTTTGTGTCGCTGTGTGAGAATTTCTTGGGTTGCCGGCCTCATTGGGGTCTTTTCAAACACATTTTCACTTGTCGCTCCCAAACGGTGAAAAAGGCAAATCCGAGTGATGAGAGAACTCAAGTGATTCAGATGTGTGGGGGTCTCGGGGTCCAAATGAGAGGAAAAAGCTCTTTTCCGGCCATGATCTTACCCGAGTCAGTCCGTGGATGGCAGTCGAGTTGGTTCTACTGCAAGGACCAGCCGATGCAGGCGATCGATCGGACTCCCTCGTTTGTCCATGGACCGAGTGAGCAAGCCATCTTCTTTGAAAGTGATCCCGGAAGAGAAGGCGCAGGTGAAGGTGTTGGTCGAACGAGTTGTCCAGCTCATTCGAGACGGGGTGACTGGCATGGATCTCTTGGAGGTCTTCCTTCGACGACGCATCCAGCCGCTTCAAGCCCGAGACCATCCGATGTGGTTGTACTCCGACACTGAGGACACCACTCGGATCCACCCGGAGGAGATCGAGGATGCCATGCTGGAAAGATGTCTTGGGCGCATCACAGGAACACAAGGACAACCCTCGAGGAGCCAGGAGGATCCCGCCACTCGACCAGTCCTACGAAGTAGACAAGGTCGATTTCTGCATCTTTGATTGTTATCCTGCTTTCTCCATCTTGTTTGCTTTAAATCGGTCGATTGACTTTTGTCTTGTTTGTCGTCTTCCAGGTCACCACTGAGATGTACTCGATGCCCAACGGGGCGCAAGAACCAGTTGAGGAGGAGGAAGGGAGCGGAGGTGAAAGCCAGGAGGAATGGCAATCGGCGGTGGGGGAGGGGACGAAGATGACGACAGCTCCGACAAAGAAGAGGAGGAGGAAGAGGAGGAAGAAGTCGACCCTCCTCGCATGGAAAGGCGGTCCAAGCTCACCCACGACCCCGTTGTCAAGCGCGGCAAGGCTATAGCGCCTGTCGGGCAGTCGACGAAACGCCCTCGGACGACCTCTCCGGCGCCGACTGAAAAAGCGTCGAAGCAACCCCGAGCGACGCTGTCAAAGCCGACAAAGGTTTTGCCCAAGATGAAGATGGCTATCCCCACTATTTCCGGGTACAGCCGAACTTGAGCTTTCTTGTTCAAATAGCGAACATACTTTTGGTCGACTTGTTGGTGATCAACTGATTTCTGAAATCTGCGGTCTGCCACCTCCGAGACCTCGATCGGGGAATGAAGACCGGGAGATGGAAGATGCTGTTACCTCTAACCTTGGTATGATCGCTGTAATTTCTCTTTTTGGTCGATTGGATTTTTGTTTTTAACTTTGAATCTTTCCAGTAGTCCCTCCTCATGTCATTGATCTCCCTGATGACGATGATGAGGCGCCGTTGAGGCGGAGGAGGACTAAGAAGGCGCCTGCCGGCAAGATCGCTTTCGAGTTGCATCGATTGCACGATGTCTTTGGTTCATGAGGGTGGCAACACCACTCGGACTTCCGTGTCTTTCGCTGTGCCGCTGACGAGTGTCCGGCCTTCATCGTCGACTGCTGATCCGCCCTCCCTTTTCGCCACACACCACGTCCCAGAGGACCAAGTGGGTGCTGCTAAGGAGGCTATACGCCAAGCGGGGCTCATGATGGAGCAAATGAAGGTGGTCCGGGAAGCCAGTCAAGCGGCCTATGATGCCAGCTCAGCTCTTCAGAGCAACGTCCAGGTTAGTTGATCACCACTTGTTACATTAGGATATGCTACGAAAAACTCTTCTTCGAAGATCCTCGTGTCTGTACACCCATTTGGGTGTGTCGATTGAATTTTTGGACTGGTGGGGGCATCACGAGTGCACCTTGGGTGTAGTCCCCGAGACTATGGTGGACTGCTGGCAGTCGACCGTAGTCTTTATACTTCATATCTCTTTGATAACTTCTTCACTCGGTTTGGTCGGACCATGTCAAATGGAATCTTGAAACCGGTGGGGGCACGCTGAGTGCACCCACTGGATGTAGTCCCCGAGACTATGGTGGACTGCTAGCAGTCGACCGTAGTCTGAAGAACTCTTTTTTTTGTCTCTTTCGATCGACTGATCGAACTGAGTCGGTAAGACCGGTGGGGGCACGCTAATCGCACTCCACCGGGTGTAGTCCGAGACTACCGTCGAATATTTTGATTCGGCCGTAGTCTTAGAAACGCAATGATTTTTCTTAGTCACCGGAAGTAACCTATCTTTGATGTCGCCGATTGATTCTTCACAGAAATCTGTGAGCTTGTGGCTCGCTATACTGAATTGGAAAACAAACAGATCCAGCTCAACCTTGACTTGAAGCTTGCCCAGCAGAACTTGCAGAAGGCGAGAGACGAAGCAAAAGGTATGGCTGGTGAGAACTTGACGACTGTCCTTGTCTTTCTGTCCCTTCCTAATTCTGATCTCACTGTCATTTTGCACACAAAATGGAGGAGGCTCTGAAGAAGAAGGATCATGACCTGCTTGGCGGTATGAAAACTGCTTTGAACAAAACCAAGCTCGCGGAAGAGAAGCTGTCTTCAGTCGGAAAACTTGAAGAAGAGAACACCAATCTGAAAGCTGCTCTCGACGCGGCCAATAAGGAGGTTAGCCGACTGAAGAACAACAAGATAGCTCTAAGCGACAAGGCTGGCGAACTGGCGGGGAAGAGGAATGATCTAGAGGCTTATCTGGGAGGGCTCGCCAAGAAGTTATTCCTCATGCTTGAAGGTAATTCCTCTTATCTGACTGACTTGTTATCACTGACTCATCATAGAACCATTAGCTTGAACTCGAGTTGTGTTTGCAGAATTCAGCCGAACTTCGAGGAAGAGACTAGTCGAGTGGAGACAAGCCTGGACCCCATTAACTCCCCCGTGAAGGATGAAGCCACCATGAATGTGCTCCGACTGGAGTCCCGTGTCGCTGCTGTGGTGGACTACCTCGCTCGACTGAAGGTTGCGGTGTCCCGGATTGACTCACACTCTGGCCAGGCGAAACACTTCAAAATGACCTCGAGTCTTTAATGACTCAACTGAATGACGTTCCAAGTCGAGTGCAGGAATGAAAAAAGTCTTCTGCCAGATGCAGTGCCGATGTTGCTTTGTCTCTGGTCCGCGTTCACTGCAAGGAGGTGCGAGAGGAAAGGCTGGTGTCCATCAAAGTTGCCAATACCAAGAAATACGACTTCCGATCTTTCATGGAGACTTTCATTGCTGCAGCCACCCGGATCGCTGATGGGATCGACCTGGACCAGTTTGTCGCGCCTTCCAGTCCTCCACGAGGAGTAAAAACTTCTATGATTCGTCTTAAATTTGCCTCGGAATGCCGAGTGATCTTGTAACCGATAAACTTTAATGTGCTTGAGGCCTGGGTACTTACGCATCCATAGGATGTTATCCGAACTTTACTTATCGTCGAAATATGCTTTTGTTTGCCTTGAGTGAACTTTGTTCTTCACTCGGATTATGCTTCGATGTTTGAGATGCAGCTCACGAGGTGGAAAACCCAGTCGACCTACACTTCGTTGTTCTTGGCAGGGGGGTGGAGTTCGGATTGTACTTATGGCGCAGCTCCAGGAGAAGGTATGATTGACCTGCACCTCGTCATCCTTGCGGATCGGGATGGAGCGCACGTTGTACTTGTGGCGCAGCTCCGAAGGAGAAGGTAACAGTCGACCTGCACCTCGTAGTCCTTGCGGATCGGAATGGATTTCATACTTAGGCGAGTACTGGACTGCAACTAAGCCTCCGAGTGGGAGGGTTGCTCCCCACTCGGTAGGATTTTCGGATACTTAGGCGAGTACTGGACTGCAGCTAAGCCCCCGAGTGAGAGGTTCGCTCTCCACTCGGTAGGATTTTTCAAACTTAGGCGAGTACTGGACTGCTGCTAAGCCCCCGAGTGGGAGGTTTGCTCTCCACTCGGTAGGATTTTCAAACTTAGGCGTAGTCTTGGACTCTTGCTAAGCCCGAGTGGGAGGTTTGCTCTCCACTCGGTAGGATTTTTCAAACATAGGCGAGTACTGGACTGCTGCTAAGCCCCCGAGTGGGAGGCTGGCTCCTCACTCGATAGGATTTTCAAACTTAAGCGAGTACTGGACTGCAGCTAAGCCTCCGAGGAGGATTTTTGTGTCGTAGCTCTGAAGGGGAAGGCAACAGTCGACCTGTACCTCGTTGTCCTTGCAAAGCGCACATTGTATTAAATACTTAGGCGAGTACTTGGACTGCAGCTAAGCCCCCGAGTGGGAGGCTGGCTCCTCACTCGGTAGGATTTTCATACATAGGCGAGTACTTGGTGCAGCTTAAGCCCCCGAGTGGGAGGCTGGCTCACCACTCGGTAGGATTTTATATACTTAGGCGAGTACTTGGACTGCAGCTAAGCCTCCGAGTGGGAGGCTGGCTCACCACTCGGTAGGATTTTCATATACTTAGGCGAAACGGATTCGCAGCTAAGCCCCCGAGTGGGAGGCTGGCTCTCCACTCGGCAGGGATTTTTTTTACAAACTTAGGCGAAACGGGTTCGCGGCTAAGCCACCTACTGGGGGAAATTTCTTATGTAAACGAAAATTAATAACAAACGAAAAGTAATAACACTCACTGGGAAAATTATAACATTCTTGTCTTTGATAAACAAACTACAGAGGTACTTTTATTACAACTCACCCGAGTGAGTTCTTAAGTGTAAAAGGGGCGGAGCAACTCCGCATTCCAAGCTCGAGGCTCATCAATCTGGCGATCGACGTTGTAAAGATGGCAAGCTCCATTGTGGAGAACTCTGGTGACGATGAAGGGGCCTTCCCAAGTGGGAGCGAGCTTGTGTGGTTTCTGTTGATCCACTCGGAGGACCAAGTCTCCTTCTTGAAAGGTTCGGCTCTTCACATTTCTAGCATGGAATCGACGCAAGTCCTGGCGATAGATGGTCGAGCGGATCAGGCCATCTCTCTCTCCTCTTCAAGGAGGTCGATCGCATCTTGCCGGGCTTGCTCCGCTTCATCTTGAGTAGAGTTCGACTCGGGGTGCATTGTGAAGCAGGTCACTCGGCGAATCGCTTCAGCTCCATAGACCAGAAAGAATGGAGTTCTCCCAATCGACCGATTAGGAGTGGTCCTCAATCCCCAAAGAACCGACGGAAGTTCGTCGACCCACGCTCTGCCGCATGCTTGAGATCACGCATCAGCCGAGGTTTCAGTCCTTTGAGAATTAGACCATTTGCTCGTTCTGCTTGTCCATTCGACTGGGGGTGAGCAACTGAAGCATAGTCGACTCGCGTGCCCTGGGAGGCGCAAAAGGATTTGAACTTGTCGGAATCTAAGTTTGACCCATTGTCAGTGATGATGCTGTGTGGAACTCCATATCTAAATATCAACTCTCTGATGAAACTGATAGCAGTGCACACATCAAGGTTCTTGATAGGTTTAGCTTCGATCCACTTCATAAACTTGTCAACTGCCACAAGCAAATGAGTGAAACCGCTTCTGCCAGTTCTCAGAGGTCCAATCATATCCATCCCCCAAACAGCGAAAGGCCAGACGAGTGGAATGGTCTTCAATGCTGAGGCGGGTTTATGTGACATATTGGAGTAGAACTGACATCCTTCACACTTGTCGACTATTTCCTTGGCCATTTCATTTGCCTTTGGCCAGTAAAATCCTGCTCGGTATGCTTTAGCCACAATGGTCCAAGAGGACGCATGGTGACCACAGGTTCACGAGTGGATATCATCAAGAATTATCTGACCTTCTTCTGGCGTTATGCATTTCTGGCCGACTCGATCGCGCTTTCTCAGATCTTGTCCCTTGATCACAGTGAAGGCCTTGGATCGGCGGACGATCTGTCGAGCCTCTTCTTCGTTCTCTGGGAGCTCTTTCCTCAGAATATACGCGATGTACGCCACTGTCCAGTCGGGAGTGGTGACCACGACTTCCATGACCAGGTCGACCATGGCTGGGACCTCAACTTCAGTCGGATCAGTGGCACTTTTTGGCTGCGGAGCTTCTTCGGTGAAAGGATCCTCTTGAACTGACGGTGTGTGGATGTACTCCAAAAACACATCACTGGGAATGGCTTCCCTCTTGGATCCTATTTTCACCAAATCATCAGCAGCTTGATTTTTCAGTCGGGGTATATGATGAAGCTCTAACCCCTCAAACTTCTTCTCTAGCTTCCTCACTGCATTGCAGCAACCAGTCATGGCTGGACTTCTGACGTCCCACTCCTTCATCACCTGATTAACCACTAGATCTGAGTCGCCATAAACCATGAGGCGACGGACGCCGAGTGAAATGGCCATACGCAACCCATACAACAGTGTTTCATATTCTGCTTCATTGTTGGAAGAATGAAAGTAAATCTGGAGCACATATCTAAGCTTATCTCCTCGGGGGGAAACCAATACTACCCCAGCACCGGAACCATTCAACATCTTGGAACCATCAAAGAACATGGTCCAAAGGTTCGAGTGAACTTGAGTCGGCAACTGTTGTTCAATCCACTCGGCGATGAAATCTGATATTGCTTGGGACTTGATGGCTTTCTTTGCCTCAAACTTGATATCAAGGGGAAGGAGTTCAATCGCCCATTTCGTCACTCGACCGGTTGCATCTCTGTTGTGCAAAATCTCTGATAATGGGGCGTCGCTGACGACTGTAATGGAATGATCAGAGAAGTAATGAGCAACCTTCTTCGCGTTCATATAAATCCCATACACAAGCTTCTGATAATGAGGGTATTTTTGCTTTGATGGGGCTAATACTTCAGAACGATAATATACTTTGGGCGCTGAACTTTGAAGGCCTTTCCTTCCTCTTCCCGCTCGAACGGCATCAGTATTGACGACTTGTCCTGTGGCTGCAATGTAAAGCAGCAACGACTCCTTGCTGATTGGGGCAGCAAGCACCGGCTGGGTGGAGAGCAGAGCTTTGAGCTCTTCAAACGCTGCATCAGCTTCAGGAGTCCACTCGAACTTGTCTGACTTCTTCATCAATCGGTAAAGAGGCAATGCCTTTTCACCGAGACGAGAGATGAATCGACTTAAAGCGGCCAAGCATCCAGTAAGCTTCTGGACATCATGCACACGCACAGGGCGTTTCATTCGGAGTATAGTGCCAACTTTTTTTGGGTTGGTGTCGATTCCTCGTTAGGAAACGAGAAAACCGAGTAACTTTCCGCCAGGAACTCCGAATGTGCACTTTGATGGATTAAGCTTGATATCATGCCTCCTGAGATTGGCAAATGTTTCAGCAAGGTCAGTCAACAGGTCGGAACCTTTCCGTGACTTGACCACAATGTATTCCATGTATGCTTCAAAATTCCGACTGATTTGAGTGAGCAAACACTTCTGAATCATCCTCATGAACGTGGCTCCGGCATTCTTGAGGCTGAATGGCATGGTGACATAACAGAAGCACCGTAATGGAGTGATGAAAGCTGTTTTGATCTCGTCGGGTCCATACAGACGGATCTGATGGTACCCGGAATAGGCGTCTAAGAAAGACAACCGCTCACATCCCGCAGTCGAGTCGACTATTTGGTCGATGCGGGGGAGAGGAAAATGATCTTTCAGGCATGCTTGATTGATATGTTTGAAGTCAATGCACATGCGCAGTGAATTATCCTTCTTAGGGACCATGACAACATTGGCGAGCCACTCGGAGTGGTAAATCTCTCGGATAAACTCTGCTGCTAAGAGCCGAGCCACCTCCTCGCCAATGGCCTTTCTCTTATGGACGGCGGACCGTCGAAGATGTTCTTTGACAGGTTTAACTTTTGAGTCGACTTCAGAGGCGATGCTCACCGATCCACAGGAACACCCGCATGTCGCCAGGCTTCCATGCGAAGATGTCCCAGTTCTCACGGAGGAACCGGATGAGCGCTTCTTCCTATTTGGAGTCGAGTGTTGTTGAGATGTGAGTCGGAGCAGCATTGGGATCGGTCGGATGAATATGAATCGGTTTCGTCTCCCGGACGATCGAAATCTTGACTCCGTGGCGGGCTTCTTGGCTCGCAACAAATCACTCAGTCTGCAGTTTTTGGTACTCTTGTAGCTCTACCATCGCCATCCGAGCATCAGCGATCTTAGAGCCTTTCCGAAAACACTCTTACGCTTTCTTCCGATTGCCAGGCGATGTTGATCACACCTTTGGGACTGGCATCTTCGCTTTGAGGTACACATAACATGGTCGAGCCATGAAACGCGCATATGCCGGCCTCCCCAGGATAGCGTGATAAGCGCTGGAAATCCACGACCTCAAAGGTCAACTTTTCCTTACGAAAATTCTTGTAGTCACCATAAACCACATCGAGAGCAATTTGGCCGAGCGACTCAGCCTTCTTTCCAGGAATGACTCCATGGAAGCTCATGTTGCTGGTGCTGAGTCTGGACATCGGAATGCCCATCCCTTTCAACGCGTCTCCGCATGATACGGTATGTTCAAAGCAATCGCCACCATCCATCAAAACCTTAGTTAGTCGAGTGCCTTCGACGACCGGGTCGACCACCAACGCTTGCCTCCTGTGGGTGGCTATGTGTCGGGTGATCGAATCGGTCGAACGTGATGGCAGTCTGTGACCATTTCAGATAACTGGGTGTCGCCGGAGCGACCATATTCACTTCTTGGTTGATAACTTTCAATCGACTTTTGCTTTCAACGTCAGCAAAAATCACCAGAGTGGAATTGACCTGGGGGTATCCACCGTCACTATCTTCCTTGTCCTCAACTTTGTCCGACTCCTTCTCCTTGTCCTTGGGCTGCTTCCCCTGGAACTGCTGAATCAAGAGCTGACACTGTCAAGTGGTATGCTTCGGGTAAATGAGTTTACCCTCTTCATCTTTCTTTGTGTGAATGTGACATGGCAAGTCCAACACATCATTTCCATCTTGGTCTTTCACTTTCTTGGGGTTCCAGGGCCCCTTGGGTTTCCCCTTGAACTTTCTCGGAGTCACGGCCAAGGCTTCTCCAGAGCGGTGGCTCGGCTTTCCGCTTCTGTTTTCGACTGGAGTTCCCTCCCCCGGTTTCATTAGCGGTTGACTTGTACTTGCCACTCCGGAGTCGATCCTCTTCTTCACCATTGGCATACTTGGTGGCAATCTCCATCATTCGACTCAGGGTCATGTCTCTGTCCGACCAATTTCAGACTCAACTCTACATTCTTAACACCTTCCTTGAAGGCACAGATCGCTCGATGATCGACACGTTCTCATCTTGTGTGGTGCAAAGTGATCCATCTCTGGATGTAATCCCTTAGAGTTTCATTCGACTTACACACACGCATCGCAACTCACAACCCTGCTGGCCGCTTGCAAGTTCCTTCAAATGTCCTGACAAACACTCGGGCAAGATCTTCCCAAGTGTAAATGCTGCTGGGTGCTAACTGGTTCAACCATGCTCTGGTCGAGCCCTCCAACATAAGAGGCAGGTGTTTCATGGCCACTTCATCGTTGCTGCCGCCGATCTGAACAGCCACTCGGTAGTCCTCAAGCCAAGTATCCGGCTTAGACTCACCAGTCAACTTACTGACTCCAGTCGCCAACCTGAAGTTGGGAGGAATCACCGCGACTCTGATGGCTCTGCTAAAACACTCGCCCCGAGACGTGTACTTTGTTGCCGATGGGCGCATTTACATCATGGCCTTCTCGGTTAGCTCTGTTCTGTCGACGGACCTTGAGCGATGACGGATCTCGCATCAAAGCTCGGTTCCCTAGGGTCGATTGGAATCCTTCGCCCAACATCAGGTCAAGGCGTCTGTCATCTTCTTTGTCGAGGCGATATGACCCACCCTTGGGGAGGAGTGGGCACTCGACGCCGATCATCACGATCGAATCGGTCCTCATCTTGATCACGCCGCCTCCATGTCCCTCGCGCCGAGGGCGATCTTGGGCTATGTGCGATCGATCGTATTCGCAGCCGACGGATCTGCTGTGAATCCTGTTCCGTGGATCGCGATCTGACTGAATTTTGATCTCCTGTTGCCCGGAGCAAATCTACGATTTGGAGTAAGCCTCGCCAGCCTCCGACCGGGAAGGCTGAATGGACTCGCTATACGGGCTGTTGCTAGATTCTGAATGGGAGTTCGATATACCTGAGTCGGTGGTGGAAAGAGTTGACGCCGATCGGACGACGGGACCCGTTGTTGCGCTTGTTCGCCGAGCACTCGCTGGAGATTTTCCAATGAAAAGGCCAGCTCAAGTTGGCCAAACGCGCATCTACTAAGGCACGGGCCTGGGGGGTTTCTCCAACGATAGGAGTGTGAAGCGCATCCATGTTCCGGCGGTGAAGCTCCTCCCTCTGCAGCGAAGTGAGGGGCTCGGGTTGGTACTCTTCGTGAGCCTGTGCCGGCTCGCCTCCGCCAACGCCTCCGTCGGCGCGGGGGAAACCAGGAGGACTGCGTGGTTCGTCGACCATCAGAACCTCCGCCGTTGGATCACTTTGCTATCGCCTTTCGGATCACGATCTCTGCGAGCCGATGGACAGGTCGAATAGGTCAGAGAGATTCGTCGGGCTCGATTGCCGCGACTTGAGGGGTGGCCGACCGGGCGGGCCACCGCATGCCTCACCCACCGCTGAAGCCTCGACCGACCGGAACGCTTGCCGGGCGAGAGATCGAGGAGGAGGACGGCACAAGAGCCGACCGATCTTTGGGTCGACGGCCGCCGCAGAGGACGCCACGGACGACGACGCTGAAAAGTGTGTTGCCCCACAGACGGGGAGTGCGTCGACGTCGAGTGGAGCCTCCTGCAACCAAGCGGAGTCGTCGGCGATGAACGTGAGCGCACCGAGACGGATCTCGCGGCCTTCAACCAAAACTCCACCTGAAACCATGATGAATGGGATCGGAAAAACTGCAACTTCTCCAACAAGTCAATTAGACACCTGCCCCACGGTGGGCGCCAACTGTCGTGGTTCTAAGTCTGACAAAGAGAATGGGGGTAGGTATGGAGAGGCAAGATCCTAGCTATGGAGTAGTTGTATACGCAAGATGTTTACGAGTTCAGGCCCTTCTCGGAGGAAGTAACAACCCCACGCCTCTGAGCCCGGAGGCGGTCGATTGTATTATATGCGTATGAGTTCTGAGTGCGAACCCATTACACGGAGGAGGGGTGGCTTATATAGAGTTCGCCAGACCCCTCCAGCCCTCAGTTATGTAGGGATTAAGGTACATTAAGAGAGGGAGTTACTGGTAACGTCCCACATAAAGTGCTATGATGACCATAAAATCACTTAATGACCGACTGTTTGCGTGCAGACTGACTGTAGATCTTCTGGAGGTCGAGTGGTTGGCCGGTGGTCGAGTGTCTTCATGTCCGTCGAGTGGAATCCTTCCAGGTCGACTGAAAGGTGTCTTCTTTAAGAGATGACCTTGGGGAGGGTATCTTGGATAGGTCCATGACCCTACCGTAGGTACATGACTTCATCACTGGCCGCCCCTTTGGGAGTCTGAATTGGACAAGGAGGGGCGCCTCTTTCCCCCTCTTCCCTCTCCTTCCTTTCCTTTCCCTTTCCTAGTTGGACTAGGAAAGGGGAGTCTCTACCAGAGGAGGACTCCCCCCTCTCCTTGGCGTGCCCCAAGGCCGGCCGGCCTCCCCCCTTGCTCCTTTATATACGGGGGCAGGGGGCACCCTAGAACACACAAGTTGATTGTTTCCAGCCGTGTGCGGTGCCCCCCTCCACCATAATCCACCTCGGTCATCATCACCGTCATCATGTGTTTAGGCGAAGCCCTGCCCCGGTAGCTTCATCATCACCGTCATCATGCCGTCGTGTTGACGAAGCTCTCCCTCGACACTCTGTTGGATCGTGAGTTTGTGGGACGTCACCGAGCCGAACGTGTGCAGATCGCGGAGGTGTCGTACCTTCAGTGCTTGGATCGGTCGATCGTGAAGACGTACGACTACATCAACCGCGTTGTCATAACGCTTCCGCTTACGGTCTACGAGGGTACGTAGACAACACTCTCCCCTCTCGTTGTTATGCATCACCATGATCTTGCATGTGCGTAGGAAAATTTTGAAATTACTACGTTCCCCAACACATCCTTCTTTGCCTTTGTGGTTGCCATCAGTGCAGCGCCAGCAGCAGCAGTTGGCTCAACGAGCACAGCTGGCACAAAAAGAGAACCAGCGGGTGACACCTCAAACACATCTAAATCGGGAGGCATCTGCCCATCGAGGGGGGGGGGGGGGGCTAGGAGTCCTCGACATAGGACGTACCGTACTGGCTGTCGGACAGAACAAGGGCAGATCTTGGGTGTGCATGGTCATGTCCTACAATCGTAGCACACATTGACAGTAAGCATAGCACACACAGTACCAGAAGATCTGTGAAAGGAGGAGCACACATGACAACTAGCTATGAATCCATTGTGTTCATCACTGTCACACTACTCTACCATGCTAAAAATGCACCATCAATAGCTAACACAAGTACACAACATCACAATCTACCACATTTACAGTAAGCACAACACACGAACTGCACGAATCAACCCTACCACATGCTTGCACATCAAACCCTACGACCACATGCTCTCAGATCTTGTTACAACGAACATAGAGAAGAGGGTGATCGAACCCACAGAGGCCATGGTTGCAACTCGAGGTGGACGCGGGAACGGTCGGAGTAGTTAGGACAAGAGTCGTTGCCGGCATGGACCGCATGCCGGTGAAGGAACGTTGCTTACCTACTCGTCGGTGGGAAAGCTCCAAAGGGGGAGAAGGGTGGTAGGACTTTGGGCGGTGAGAGGAGGGGGCTAAATAGGGGCGACCGAACGGCGGGAGGTGAGTCGAAATCCTCCCGCCGATTTTTCCAAGACGTGTGCGAGCTCGCGGCATCTCCCTGGTCGCACGAGCTTAGCGCCACATTCCCCTCCCCTGCTTCGGCCGAGCCTGGCTCTCCAGAAACTGTCGATCCGGACGCAGCTGTTGGGCCTGGCTAGGAGGTGCTTTAAATTTCGTGCGATGCATGTCGAACAGTGTATGCAGGCTACCATACAAGCATGATTCTTTCCGCGCGGGCCTGGTTGGGCCAAATGCAGGCAACCAAACACACTCATATTGTATTTGTATGTCTTTAGTGCTACATTAGGGGCGAATAAAAACGAACAAAATGCTACTCCCTCCGTTCTATAATATAAGAACGTTTTTGACATCACTGGTGTCAAAAACGTTCTTATATTATGAGACGGAGGGACTAACGAAGCTGTTGCTAGCTAGTTAAGCTGCCTGAGGCTGAGGTGCACCGGCATGGGTGGTGCAGCCTGTAGGGTGTGGGCACGTGTGGCCGGCACGGGTAATGAGGCCTCGGCAGTCAGCAGGCGCAGGATCCGAACGCTCGCGCACGACTCTCCACGCAATCTCACTGGCCACACCTGTCCATCTCACTGGTCCATGATGCTACGATGCTTCCTTCTTCCTCCCTTTGTACTTGTAGCTACAAGTAGTACGTGTACTGTCGGCTACTACATTGCTCGATCGTCCTCCACACGATCCAACCTATATAGCCTCGCCACCATTCTGCCTGCGCCTTCGCGAAGCCTCGAAGCTTGCACAGCCGTTGAGCCAGCCAGCCAGCCAGCCAGCTAGCCAGTACAGTCAAGTGGCCACCCCTCCCCCCTCTCCCTCCCTCTCTTCTCTCATTGCTGCTGCTGCTGCACATAGCCAGGCAGCAGACGCGCTCGTCGTGCTCACTCTCCCCCTCTCGTCGCGCCTGTACGTGCGCGCGAGAAGCTACGCATCGGCGGCAAGAGGCGCACTGCGCCGCCGGACCGACATATCTATCGACCGGAGAGAAACAGAGGGAGAGGAGATCGCTCGATATACTATATCCGATGCAGCCTGCCGGGTCCGCCTCCCGCCTCGCCGTGCTGGTGGCCGTGGTGGCGCTGGCGTCGTCGGCGGCGTGCTGCCGCGCGCAGCTGGCGAGCAACTACTACGCCGGCAAGTGCGGCAACGCGAGCGTGGAGGCCGTCATCCAGAGCGCCGTCCAGGCCCGCCTCGTGTGGGACAAGCGCATGGTCGCCGGCCTCCTCCACATGCTCTTCCACGACTGCTTCGTCCAAGTAAGCAAAGAAAGCACATACTAACATCACATACCGGCCATACTACTGCTCCTTCTTCCATTATTGGATTCGTTTCTTCTAGCTACTTTGCTCACCTCGTCGACGGTACAATGTATGGATGGGTCAGGGGTGTGATGCGTCGCTGCTGCTGGACGGCCCCAACACGGAGAAGACGGCGCCGCAGAACAGCGGCATCTTCGGCTACGACTTCATCGACGACATCAAGTCCGACCTCGAGGCCGCCTGCCCCGGCGTCGTCTCCTGCGCCGACATCATCATAGCCGCAACCAGGGACGCCATCGCCCTGGTACGTTCGTTCGCTACCACATTGCTGATTGCAGATGGTGACGATGTCAAACCTCTTAACCGTTGGCTTGGCTACCATGTTACTGTTTGCTACTCCATTGCCATTGTTTATTCTAGTTATTTCGTTATCAATATTTGACTATTGGCACATCGATCGATCATCACAGTGCGGAGGGCCGAGCTATGCCGTGACCCTGGGCAGGAGGGACGGCATGTCGTCTGTGTCGTGGATGGCCGGCGACCTGCCGTCGCCGCACGTCGACATCCCCACGGCGATAGGCATGTTCGCCAAGAAGGGGTTCAACAGCTTTGAGATGGCCACCCTCATGGGTACGCAGCAGACCTCCCCCTCTCTGTCTTCATCAACTATCTTGGTTTACCCTTACCACTAGCAGTCCTTTGACCTAGCTAGAACAAGGCGTATTCCATGTGCATCAACACATGGAATGTCACGTATTCCACTGCTGATACATGAAAAAAAATAGTTTACGTAGGGAAATGCATATGCATAGGAGTATAGGACTGCTTAACCTTTGTACTCTCCGTGTATCTAACGTCTTTGCTTAACTTAATTAGACACTGCTCCTAGATCAGTATTCAACTAAGTACCTAGTGTATGTATAGTATTCTGCTGTTGATCGAGATCTGCGGCACATTGGTAAGTGGGTAGAGTAACAATCTCGCACACAAATTCCCATGTCAAAATTTCAACTGCTGTAAGAAAGAAATCTTACTATCATAATCTGAGCGCTTCCATTGCGAGATACTTACGTGTTGACGTGGTTGCATGGGTGCATGCATGTGCAGGCGCGCACACGGTGGGGGTGACGCACTGCTCGGTGATCGAGGACCGCCTGTACAACTTCAACGGCACCGGCAAGGCGGACCCGTCCATGGACCCGACGTACGCGTGGGTCCTGACAACGTACGCGTGCCCCAAGGGGCAGACCTTCGACAACATCGTCTACCTCGACGACCCCTCCAGCATCCTCATCTTCGACAGGAGCTACTTCAACCAGATCAAGAGCCGCCGCGGCGTCCTCCCCGTCGACCAGGCGCTGGGCATCGACCCCGCCACCTCGTGGATGGTCGAGTTCTTCGCGACCACCGACTTCTTCCCCGCCATGTTCGCCCACTCGATCACCAAGATGGCCGCCCTCGAAGTCAAGACCGGCACCGCCGGCGAGATCAGGAGAAACTGCCGGTTTACAAACTGAACTAGATGATATACAAGTTTATTGCTAGACACCACAGGAGAGGACCAGAGATCCAAGAGATGGAGAGTATACATGGCCATTTGAGACGCCCAATTGAGATCCATGCACATTCATATGTTTTTCCCTTTTTGTCAAGGATCGCATGATTCTACTATAGTAGTCGGTCGACCTGAGTAGCAGTACGTAATTTTGTTGTCATTCTTTTGTACGTGGCTGGTATAAAAATAAGCATTCCATGATGTGACAATACTTTGTTTTCCCATAAGATCATCATACAATACAAAGGAAAATGAAATGACTTTCCTCTCAAGAACCAATTAACTGGGACTTTGCTTGGCATGACCGCATGAGCTAGCCAGCTATTACTGAAGGATCAACACCGGCGACAATGTTTACATCTACTGTCGTGAAAAAGCTTAATTAAGTTTGATTAGGAGTAATGTAGCCACATTAGTCAACTAGCATCTTGAAGAGTCTGAAACTAGGAAGCACATAGAATATGAGCAGAGTGCATCCCCAGAGGCCTTATTTTTGTTTTCCCAGATGCTATCACTCGTCAAGGGGATGCAAGAGGAATCTTCACGCCGACGCAAGCCATTTTCTTATTACGCGCGTCTGGTCCAGGCAAATTAGGCCAACTGGACTGAAACCCTAAAAAAAAGGGGGCATTTGAACTGCACTTCTTCTTCAGTACAACCCCCCTAAACACATCAACGGACGAGATTTCTTGATATCCCTTCATAACAAAGGATAGGATTGTCTTTTTTTGAAATACATCCCGAACATATATGGTGTTGAAGACACCCTTTGACTGGGCCGGCCCATTGATAAAGGCTGCAGGGAGCGCGACGTGAGATGTAAAAATTCACAAAATAGATGCCCCTGCCAAGGATCGAACCGCAGACTTCTTACATGTTAAGTTGAGTCAATCACCAATGGGGCGACTAAGCGTTTGTGCATAATTACGAGTGTGCAAACTTAAGAAGCCTCCGGCTGGATTTATTGGGCCCATGAGCCGAAACGGGAAGACCACGAGAAACACACAGAAGAAATTGGAAATAAATCTCAGCTAATCGCTGCTATTAATTAGGCCTATTAAGTAACCTGTGCATGCAAGGGCTACTACCTGATCTAATCAAGGAGACCCATGCGCTAGCTTCCATGAAGAGACAAGGGAATAAAGTGACGTGCTTAAATGCAGCAGCCTAATTATTATTTTTTATAAACTATCTGTCTTTATTTATGTTTTCACCATCCCCTATATCTCGTCCGTTTTTATTTACTCTGTATATTAGAGTTGACTGAAGTCAAACTTCGTAAAGTTTGGCCAAATTTATAGAAAAATACAAACATTTACTCTGCATATTAGGTTTGAACGATTCTGAGACTTTACGCAAGTTGCGTGATGTCTGGTCATTTATCGGTCATTTTCATCGAGAAAATTCTAGAAAATGCAAGAATTGTCGAAAACCCAAACAATTTGGGATGGTGCCTTGAATTGGTCATAAAAGCTCATGGAAAAATTTGAGGTCATTTGAAGATGCCAAAAAAAGTACTCTCATACGGACCCCATGTGGCCTACCCGGAACACCCTCCATTGAACATGGTATATTTTTAGACATGCATGTAATGACCCCCAGCTTTTCCCAGCAGGTAGGCAAGCCCATGGTATGCAATCATGCCAAGTTTGAACGATTTCCGACACCATACACAAGTTGCGTCACGTTCGGCCATTTGTCGTCCATTTGTCATCGAGAAAACTCCATAAATTGCAAAAAAAGTCAAAAACTCAAACAACTTGGCATGGTGCCTTGAATTGGTTATATAAACTCATGGAATTTTTTGGGTCATTTCACGATGCCAATACAGACCCATCTTGCCTACCCGAACAACCCCTGTTGAACATGGTATATTTTCTGGACATGCATGAAATGATCCAACTATTGCCAGTAGGTGGGCATGCCCATGGTTTTAACGAATTTTGACACTATATGCAAGTTGCGTCACGCCCGAGCATGTACCGGCCATTTTTCATCGAGAAAACTCAAGAAAATGCAAGAATTGTTAAAACCTCAAACAACTTGGCATTGTGCCTTGAATTGGCCATTTAAGCTTATGGGGAAATAATGTAGTCATTTGAATATATCGACAAAAACATGCTCTCATACGGACCCTTCTTGACTACCCGAGCACCTCCGTTGAACATGGTCTATTTTCGGACATGGATGAAGTGACCCCAACTTTTACAAGCAGGTGGGCATGCTCATGGTAGGCATTCATGCCAGGTTTGAATTATTTCCTACACCATATGCAAGTTGCGTCACATCCGGTCATTTATCGCCCTTTGTTTACTAAGGAAAATCCAGAAATTACAAAATTTGAAGAAAACAAAAACAACCTGGCATGGTGCCTTGAATTGGCCATACAAGTCAATGTAAACAAATTGAAGTCATTTCACGGATGTTGAGAAACAACGTGCTCTTAGCGAAGCCTTTTCGCCTATCTGGACACCATAGGTTGAACATGGTATTTTTTTGGACATTCAAAAAAGGGCATCAACTTTGGTTAACGGGTGGGCGTGCACATGGTGAAGATATGAACACTTTTTCAAATTTGCTAGCATTTTTTTTCATATTTGCAAAAAAAAATTTGAATTTTATTTTATTTTCTAGAGCCTAAGCATTTTTTTCTTCTCTATTTTTTTGTTATTCTTCTCTTTTTCGTTAATTAATTTTCTCCTTCTAGAACTTTATTATTCTTTTTGAAACCTGTTCAACAATTTGAAATTTTCTTTTGAATACCAGATTTTTTTTCAATACAAAGTTAAAAAAATGATATGGAATTTCACGAAATGTCCCTGTACTCTCATATGGACATGCATGAAATGACCTAACTTTTGCTAGCAGGTAGGCATGCTCATGGTAGTCATCCATGTCAGATTTAAACAATTTCTGACATCGTATGCAAGTTGTGTCACGTCTGGCATTTATCAGGTATTGTTCATCCAGAAAACTCCAGAAAATGCAAAAAATATCAAAAACTCAAATAACTTGGCATGGTTCCTTGAATTGGTCATATAAGCTCACGAGAAAATTGAGGTTATTTGACGATGCCAAAAAAACATGCTCTCATACAGACCCTTCTGACTTTTTCATTGCTTTAATGTTTCCTTTTTCATTTCTTGTTTTCTTTTCAAATTTATTTACCTTTTTCACAAATATTTCTGATTTCAATGTCTTTTTGGAAAATTCAAAATTTATTCATGATTTCAAAAAGTTGTTTAGCATTTTAAAAAGTGTTTTTTTCAATTGTTTTTATAAATCCAACAAATGTACAGGATTTTCAACAATGTTCTTTGTTTCTAGATATTGTTCTGAATGTTAAAATTCTTGCCGTTTATAATTTTTTCTCAAAACTCTAATAATGTTCATGTTTTCCTGTAATGTTTGGAACTTTCAAAAAATGTTCGGGTTTTCTAAAAATTGTTTGCGGTTTACCAAAATGATTGAGATTTTTCCAGAATTAAAAAATGCTCATGTTTTCATATTTTTTTCATAAATTCCAAAAACATACGAGAATTTCAGAAAAGGTTATTGTTTTTTTAAAACCGTTCAGAATGTTAAAAATGTTCCTGTTTTCAATTTTTCAAAACTCAAGAAATGTTTGGGAATTACTTGTAATGTTCACGTTTTTAAAAATGTTCCCATTAACATGTTTTGTTCTCTAAGTTTAGAAAATGTCCGCGTTTCTTCATAAAATATTTAGGATTTTAAAAAATGGTTCCTGTCAAAAAAGGCAACGTTTTAATTTTTTTATTATTCAAAGTTTGTTAGTGTTTTTGAAACAATTGCTGGATTTTCAAACATTACTCGCTTTAAAAAAAATATTGACAATTTCCAAGAAAAGATAAAAAAACCATAAACTTCCCGGATTCTGCGTTGTAGTTAGTTCTTAAAGTGGTATGCTCTTTAATAGCCACTATCGTCTGTTAGGTTGATTGGTACGTAGATGCTCTCTCTAAGGTGGATGTGCAGAGATCAAATCCAAGTGGGGTCACTCTTAATTCTTTTTTTAGCGATCATATCGCCACAGTAGGTGCGAGCGCTACTACGGGTACCTTCTTGGGCCGGCCCAGTCGGGGTTATGCAGAGCGTATACAAGTACAAAGTTGAACTGAACCCTCGCGCCGCCGTCCAGCTTGAGCTACCCCAGTAGATCGATACGCTGTTTGAATTTATATATACGCTTTTCGTAAATTCTTTCCATATAATGCAATGTAATGTAGTCATGGTAGGTATAAGAAAATTCAGAAGGTAACATTCCCTGGCACAGATACGTGTACAAGATCGACATTGCTTCGAGAACGGTCAACACAGCTAGCTAGGTAGCTCAAGCTCCAGCTGACCGAGAAGGCAAACAAGTTGATATCGGAGTTACAATAGTACTCCTTCCGTATGAAAAAGCTTGTCCCAAGCTTATTCCTCAAAAATGATGTACTTACTTGGTACATTTATTTGAGGGACAAATTTTTTTGAACAGATGGAGTATTTGTTTCTTACAAACTACGTACCATGCATTCATGTTAGTATTTGTTTCCAACTTGTGGAAGGTAGCTTCTGTGGTTGGCATGATTAATTCATGGGTTCATCCCATGAATGCCATGTTCAAGTAGCGTGACTTGACTTGCATGCAGTTAGTGACTTAGTGTTTGGTCTTGGGGCCGGGATGCACCATGCATGATGCCTGAGTATTTAAAAAAAAGCTATCACATTTTGTGAAACCGTATCTACAAATTATCACTTTACAAATTTATGTCGAAAACTATTGCTTTTTTATTAATCTTTGATTAAAAACTATCATGTCGGAAAAGTGCCGGATTCGCCTCTTCTAAACGCCTTTTTGACAGGATGGCCTACCTGTCAGCATCAATCTTCTTCCTCCTTCTCTTCCTCTTTCTGGCATTTCTTCAAACACCTCATGTGCACTCCGCGCTCTTCTCAATGGCGACGCCCCGGCGAAGCACGCGACAGCGGCCAGCAGATGGAAGCCCAGCGTCCTGGACGACGAGGTCGCTGAGCCTCACCACCTGGCTGCTCCCGGTCACCAGAGCCTTCCTCTCCTCCACCTCCTCCTCCGGCGCCAGCGCGCGCGCACACAGGCAGCCGCAGCCGGCGTCGGCTCCCACGCACGCGGCGAAGCAGTCTAGCACCCTGCCCCCATGCGCCATAGCCGCAGCCTCGCCTCTGGCCTCTCTCAGACTCGTCGTAGCCTCGCCATTGAGTTAGCCTCTCTCCTTTTCACGGATTAATGGCAGGAGCTAGTCATGGCCGCCGCCGCGCCCGGGCTCGAGCTCAGCCATGGTCGCGCCCGGCCGCGCTTGATGCTCCTGCTACTCCTTGCCGCCCGCACCGGCTGCTCCCTGCTACTCCTTGTCACCCGCGCCCGGGCTCGAGCTCAGCCATGGTCGCGCACGGACGCGCTTGCTGCTCATGCTACTCCTTGCCGCCCGCGCCGGCTGCTCCCTGCTGCTCCTTGTCGCCCGCGCCTGCTGCTATTCCTTGCCGGCCGCCGTTGCTGCTGCTCCTTGCCTTGCCGGTCGGCGCCGAGGGGTGTACCGCCGTCGTGCTCCAGGGTGCATCGCCACGCTCTGGTCAGAGGAGCGCCGCCGCGTGCAATGGAGGGGCGCACCGCCTCCCTGCTGGAGGTTGTGCTCCGGCCAGAGGGGGAGAAGGAGGAGGAGGGTCGGTCGGGGGTTGGATGGGCCAGCCACCGAGCTGCGCGTGCTCTCGCTCACCGGCAACTACCTCGCCGGCGAGCTCCCGGCCGTGGGGCACGAAGACGAGGTGTTTGTTGAAATGCTTAAGAGAGATATAGAAGGAGCAAGAAGATAGACACTGACGTGTGGGCCTAACTAGTCAGAAACGCGTTTAAAAGAGCCGAATCGGGCTCTTTTCAGACTTGATAGTTTTTAGTCAAGGAATAGTGGAAAAATGATAGTTTTCGGCACAAATTTGTAAAGTGGTAGTTTGTAGGCACGGTTGGTAGCTTCTGTGGTTGGCATGATTAATTCATGGGTTCATCCCATGAATGCCATGTTCAAGTAGCGTGATTTGACTTGCATGCAGTTAGTGACTTAGTGTTTGGTCTTGGGGCCGGGATGCATCATGCATGATGCCTCAAGCTGACAGCAAAGGCAACCATGCAAACATTCAGTCTCGCATGGCCTGGTTACAAGGTGCACGCAAGCATGCATGCGAACCAGATCGGCCCAAATCATTCGAGCCACTAAGCAGAAGCTAGCACATGTACGTACTATTGTGTGCACTCGATTGATCATGTGCAGATCATGCATCTGGACTTTCTGATCCAGCATGATTAGGTCGAGTTATACAAGTGATCGCATGTTCAGCTAGCTACATATAGAATATGCTTGGTGTGCTCCCCAACGACTTGACTTTCGTCATGCAACGCCGTGCCCATGTCCACTCATGGAAAGCTAAGTAAGCTTCATCCATCGATGCAATTTCCGCTGCGCAAGAAAAGAACTTTAACAAGATTCCTACACAAGTAATTTTGGTTGAAGTTCTTGAACTTTAATAAAGATTCCTACGGAACTTTGAGTCCCGCAGCTATCTTCCTCCCCGGAGTTGGACTTCAGTAGAGGGATCAAAGAATCGGCATCCATCATCCCAACGAGTTTGCTCCTAGAACGACGGCACTGCGGGCGAGGCCCGCTCGAGCACTTCTGGCGGTGTTGTGGCGCCAGTCCCGTCGGCTGCTGCGAAGTCGGGAGCTGAAGGTTCAAAACGCCCAAGCCATCGGTAGTGGATGCTCCCGCGTGCCGACAGATTAGCACTATTCAACGGAGCATCAGGATGCCACGCCGAGCCGGCGGGAGTCAATGAAAGTACCATCTGCACAGGGCGCCAACTGTTGTGGATATAAACCTGAAAATACTATGGGGTTGTGTATGTAGAGGCAATCGTATATATCGAACAGTATAGACGGCAGTATGTTGAAAGATTTATACAGGTTCAGGCCTTCTTCGGTGAAGGTAATACCCTACTCTTGTGGTACTGTTTCTCTTGGCGTAGATTACAACATCGTTGAGTAAAGGCGGTATTGAATGCATTGTGGAGGGTCACGGTATCCTAGGACGCAGACAATTGTAGGTCATCCGACTATGTTTCTTGGTGACCGACTGTTGGGACTGTAGACATTTGATTCCTTAGAAAATACGTATCTCCCCTGGTATCTGACGCCATGAGCTTGGTTGGCTTAGGCCTTAGGCTAAGCCATGTGTGTGCTTGGGCGTACCCCTTAGGTATAACCCGGCCCATTTTGTCCTTAGGTGGTTTTCAGGCGTACCTCCTCTTAACGGTCAAATTTAGTCGACGCCCGTAGGTGTCAACCAAGGGAGCCAATGCCCGCTGGCGAGCGAGATGGGTCATCCCCGTGTCGCTGCATTCGTTGTCTGCTGGTTGCCGTTATTTTCATTGTTTTTTTTGTTTTTTCTAGTTCTTTCTGTTTTTTTTGTTCTGGTTTTTTATTTTTCCCTTTTATTTTTTAATACACTGTGAACACGTTTTTAATGCACAGTGTACAATTTTTTTTTGCGAAAAAAATTCCAATCTATCCATCTTCAATCATGGTAGTACAACGAATACCAGAAATAAAAATTACATCTAGATTCGTAGACCACCTAGCGACGACTACAAGCACCGAAGCGAGCCGAAGGCGCGCCGCCGTCATCGCCCCTCCATCGTCGGACCGGGCACAACTTGTTGTAGTAGAGCGGTCGGGAAGTCGTCGTGCTAAGGCCCCATAGGACCAAAGACTTAACAAAGAACCGCCGTCGATGAAAAATAACGTAGATCGGAAGGATCCAAACCGAAGACACACGCACGTAGACGAACAACGACGGGATCCGAGCAAATCCACCAAAGATAGATCTGCCGGAGACACACCTCCACACGCCCACCAACGATGCTAGACGCACCGCCAGAACGGGGGCTAGGCGGGGAGACCTTTATTCCATCTTCAGGGAGCCGCCGTCTCGCCTTCCTGAGTAGGACACAAACCCTAACAAGATTGAAAAAATTGACTAAAAACGGAGCCCTCCCGCCGGCCCTTGCCAGGATCCACTGCGCCTCCATGGCCCTAGGGCCACCGGAGACGAGGCGGACCTGCACCGGCGCCGGCGAGAGGCACAATTCTTTAATATACTATGATCATTTTTTAGTACACCACTAATTTTTTTGTAATATAATTTAAATATTTCTTTTAGTACACATCGAACGTTGTTCTAATATATGGTGAACTTTTTTATTATGTGGTGAACATATTTTAGTATAGACTGAATTTTTTTAAAATAAAACTGGAAAAGTTGCAAAAATACTATTTAAATTTTTAACAGGGTTTTAAATATTTAACCTAAAAAGCCCTTTTTTGAAGAAACCCCGACTAAAAGCCGAAAATAATTAAAAAAACACTCCCGCTAGAGTGGGCCGTCCTTCTCCTGTTTGGAAGTCTAATGCCCTGATTTATGTGGCTCAACGCCCGAACTGTACCGGCCCACGACGTACGCGCCTGTTTTCTCCTTTTCATGCCCCGAGTCCTCCGATACAGCTAGGGCCGTTCCGCCGCCACCGCCGTCTCCTCCGCTCTTCCCTTCGCCGCCGGCCTCCGCGCCCCACCTCCGCCTTCGTGTTCTCCCGCCTCGCCGCAGTGCCGAGCGCGTCCTTCCTCTGCCGCTCCGCCTCTTTCACCGGCCGCCGGCCGACGGCAAGCCACTGCCTCCTGTACCGGCGAACCGCGTCGTGCCATTGCTGCACGCGGAGGAGGAGGGGCCCATCTTACCGGCCGCACACCTCCCTTCGGCAACCAACCGCTGCACATCTCTCTACTCCAGCGACTGGCGGCGTGCACCTCGGCAACTTGACCGTCTTCTCACCGTGCCGGACACTCGGCAATCAGGCAACGTAAGTCCCCAGCTCATCTCATCCTTTGCCTCAAATCTTTGTTCAATTTGCACTAGTTCTATATGTAGGTCAAAAGATCATACATGGATGCTTTTCTTGGAAATTCTAGCACTTGTACTGGTTCTGTATGTAGAATTGTAGATGATACATGGATGTTTGGTCTGTTGTTCATACATGGATGCTTTGTATGTGCTGTCAATTTTGGTTTCTACTGAAAACTGAACTGAATTCCTCGGTTAACCAAAATGCCGGTTTTCACCTTTTGACTGCCTAATTCGGTTACCACGTGGCATTAACTGAATTTCAGAATAAACTGAATTGTATTAACCAGAATTTTGGTTTCTACCCAAGCCTAAGCCGCCACATAACCTTGCCGTTCTCAACGGGCACCGTCGTTCCCTAAATAAAAAGCAAGCACCGCCGAAAAATCAGTCCTAGCTGGGGGTTCGAGCACCGGGGTCGGAAGGAAAACGAGGCGAGCTGTCGATCAGGATGGAGGCTATTGTGCGGAAGGTGCAGCAGAGGGTGAGGAAGGCGCGGGAGGAGACGGAGCGGTGGGACGACTTCAACTCCCGCCTCCTCTCCCAGTTCTCCAACGCCACGACCATCATCACCCGCCTTCCGGTACCTTTCATTCTCCTTGGATCCTTCCTTGTGCTTATCTACATTCTGCTTTTATGCAGCGTCTTCGGTGATGCGCTGCGCATGATCAATTCCACGCCTGTAATGGGGTTTGAGAAATCTAGTAGTGGGTGGTTACAGTAGCAATTTTACTGGCTTCAGTTAATGAACAGTACCAAAATTAGGAATAGTGATTCCTGATATTGCTGTAATCTGTAAGCTACACAGAGGGTTGCTGACTACTAGCTGCATTGTGATTTTGTGATCCCTTACTCTCCAGGAATTTTAAAATCTTAATCATCTCATGTGTTAGGTACTTGGAGATGCTAAAAACTATGGTGTCCTGCGGTGTGTGCCCAACATCAGGGAGGATCTCTTGGGGAAGCAGATGGAGAGCCTGGAGCTCATCTTTGTTTTGATGAGGGAGACTCTGTAAGATGCTATCACTGTTGTAACCGCTTTTGGTTCGGTGTAACCCTAGAAGCATGTGCAACGTAATTGTTTTGAGTTGGTGTTACAATGATGCTGCATTCTTTAGGGAGGAGTTCAGTGGCATTGCCAAAGGTTTGAGTAAGGTGCTGCATGATACTAATCAGATGGTGAGGGGTGGATCGGCACTCACGGCAAAACAGTTGCAGTTACAAGTGGGAATTTTGCCAACTATCGCGGACTGCTTGGATGGGCTACGAACGCTGTCTGATATGCACCAGGCTGAGTAAGAACCAAGTGAAATTCCTTCACCAAACCTGATGAAGCTTGACCACATTCTCAACCTTTTTTTTTTGCGAAATAATATAAAGCTGGCTCACTTGACCACATTCCTTCTGGTTGAATAGAAGATTGTCGCACTATTGCTGATATGTACATTTGTCATCTCACATATGGCCAGTTCACCAATGCCATCTCTTATAGGATTTTGTTTTCGCTGGTGTCATATGTTAAAATGCTATTTGCCTTCTTTTCTGACAATTCATTGCTATACATCTTACTCGTTTTATCATAGCAGAAGCTACGTCTTTACTGACAATGCATTGATATGCCAGGTATGCGCTAAAATCATCGATCATCTCTTTGTTGACATGGACAAGCAGGCAAGTAGGGAGTTTATGGCCACTAAATTATCTTTTCATCTCCTTATATTTGTTCCCTGTAATTCTCTGTATTTCTGTTAGTTTACCCCAAGACTAATCCCCTTCCCATCCCTTAAAACCAGCAGTTAACCACACTTTGATTCTTATCTTTCTTCACTGACTTTTGGTGCCTGCAGTTCAAGTGACATCGCTGCAATGCGTCAACTCTTGGTAGAGCAACCGAACATACCAAAAGATGAAGGTAAGAAATGAAACAATAGAACTGAAAATATGGTATTTAGTAATGGTTTGATCTAATGCTTTTCCACTCCAACTTTCTCATTTTGCAGTGCAATCTATTTTCGACATTATATTTGCTGATGAAATTTGTTAAGTTGGGTGTGTGTCCTACTGCCGGGAGCCTATCACCCAGACATGTTGAAGCCACTGTATTTTGATCTACTTTCTCATCTAGACAAAGCATGAAGGTGGCTGCAGTTTCAGGTTTAATGATCCCAATTGCTGACAAAGCTCAAGCTGGAATTAATTTACAGAACCGTTTAGCTTGTAAACCTGCAAGTGGGGTCGACATATTGGGAAGTAGCAATGTTCCGTCTGTAGGTGTATGGTCAAATTCTTTATTTCTGGAATTTGGTATCAAACTATTGATCTGCTGCAACTTAAAGTGGTATGGTGAAAGTGCCTTGTGGAAATAGTTACTGGAAGTTTCCTAGCTTTGCTTATTTGACCCTTTTGTTCTCTGTTCTATGTAACTATCAGTCCTGGAGATTGCAAGTTTCAAAGTTTTTCTTGAGAAAAACTCACTCCATTCACAAATACTGTATAAGATTTTTTTGGATATTTTAATATGAACTACATACGGACTAAAATGAGTGAACAAACACACCAAAATGTGTCTATATACATCCGATTCATAAAAAAGTTAGAATATCTTAGTATTTGTGAATGGAGGGAGTATTTCTTTCGACTTTGGTACAAGAACCAACAAAATTCAAATTATTGAGTGAGAATGGGCAAATTGTGTGCTGGGTTTCTCTTTTATAAAGTTCTTTCGTTTGCTGTAGAGAATAAATCCTCACAGGACGGCCACCGTTTCGAAAAATCTCGTACTTCCTCCGTTTTAAAATAAGTGTCTCAACTTTGTACGAACTTTGAAATATACTGATAATTGATCAACACGCAACTGGCATCTGGATGAAAAAGAAACTGGTCATAATTCAGATGGAACGCAAATCAAAACTCATCGTGTGTTCAAATTGTTTCCAAATTGCGGCCTTGTGTTTCGTAGTAGAGTGGATGCTCGTCGCTCCTGGTCACATTTTTCTCTCGTGGCCTCGCGGGGGATGGTGGCCTGCGGACTTCGGATCTGGATCGACCAGCGGGGTTCGGTCCATCGCGGCCGTCTGGATTTTGAATTGGACGGCCCACGTCGGCTGCAGAGCACATGTCAGCACGAGCGCCCTTCCCGTCGTGCGCTCGGCCCCCTCCCCTCCCCACCCAATGTCCATCCCCCGCCGATCACCGCCGCCGCCGACATCGCCGCCGTGCTCCGGCCTCCTCGGCGCCCTTCACCACAGCGTCTCGGCCGGCCACGCCTCCGCCGCCGTCTCGCTCCTGCCCACCCTCTCCCGCGCCGGCCTGCGCCCGCCCTTCCCGCTCCTCTCCTCGCTCGCCCGCCTCCTCCTGCTCCGCCGCGCCGCGCCGTCCTTCCCCGCTCTGGCAGGCCGCCTGCTGCTCTACGTCCGCCTCGCCGGCCTCAAGCATTTCGTCGCATATTCCACCCAGCTCGCCAACCACCTCCTGTCTCTGCATTTCCTCCTCGGCCGCCCGCGCGACGCCCGCCGCCTGTTCGCCAGAATGCCCCGCCACACCGTGTACTCCTGCAACGCCATGTTAGCGGGGTACGCCCACCTCTCCCTCGCAGCCCCGGCGGCGGAGATCTTTGCTGCTATGCCGCATCGCGACCTCGCCTCCTATAACTCTGCTATGCTTGCGCTCGCGAGCGGTGGAGAAATGCGGAGAAGCTTGGTGCTGTACTCCGAGCTCCGGCACACGTCTCCTTCCCTTGGCTACAGCGATGACACCTTCTCGGCGCTCCTGGTGGCGTGCGCTGGTCTCATGGACAGGGACCTTGCCAGGCAGCTCCATGCCCATTTGTCTCATCTTGGGTTCTTGTCTGATATTGACATCGCCAGTTCCCTTGTTGATGTGTACAGAAAATGTGGCTGCATTGCTGATGCACATAGACTGTTCGACGAGATGCCTGTGAAAGACTTGCGGGTGTGGACGTCAATAGTTTGCGGCTACGCAGAGGATGGCCAGATGAGTCCTGCTCGTCAGATCTTTGATCAGATGCAAAAAAGGAGTATCATTTCATGGAATGCCCTCATGGAGGGATATGTTCGTCATGGACAGGCAGCAGAAGCATTGAGTATTTTTAAGCATTTGATCAAGGATGGTCTTCAACCAGATCAGTCCACCTTCAGTAGCACTTTGTCTGCTTGTGCAGCTATTGGTTCAGTGACACATGGTAAGCAGATCCATAGCATGTTGCTACAAACTGGTTTTGATCCCACTGTAATTGTTCTTAGCTCACTCATTGACATGTACTCGAAAGGTGGTTATCTGGCTGGTGCCAGGCAGGTTTTCAGTCTAGCATGTCAGGAGAGGAGGGATACTGTGTTGTGGAATGCAATGTTATCTGCTCTATGCCATCATGTCCATGGACAGGACGCGATAGGATTGTTTGTTCAGATGATTCGGGAGCGAGTGAAGCCTGATGCTAACACGTTTTTGCTAGTTTTGACAGCTTGTTTCCATTGCAGCCTAGTTGATGAAGGCATGAATTTCTTTGATTTGATGACCAAGAGATACAGGATTGTTCCAGGAGAAGACCATTATGTCTGTGTGGTGGATTTGATCAGCCGTTCATCCCGTTCATGTGATGAAGTAATTGAATGGATCAGAAGTTCACCATTCGGTTCTAGCAAACAAGCTTGGGAAACTTTGGTAGGGAAATGTGCAATAAATGGCAACACAGGGTTGATGAGTAAGGCAGAGGAGCAGCTAGCCGAACTGGACAGTCCAAAATAAATGAGTGCTTGCTCTTCAAAGTTTGTTTTGCGTGGTTATCTCCCTTGACTCCCATGTTGAAGAAGGATCCCGTTCATGTGATGAAGTAATTGAATGGATCAGAAGTTCACCATTCGGTTCTAGCAAACAAGCTTGGGAAACTTTGGTAGGGAAATGTGCAATAAATGGCAACACAGGGTTGATGAGTAAGGCAGAGGAGCAGCTAGCCGAACTGGACAGTCCAAAATAAATGAGTGCTTGCTCTTCAAAGTTTGTTTTATGTGGTTATCTCCCTTGACTCCCATGTTGAAGAAGGCTCGGGCAGACGAATTACTTTGTGATACGAACTTTGGCATGGTGAAAGCTGTTTGTTCTTTGCACAGGAGACATTCTTTTGTGAACAGAGACTGGATAAGTGCATCCCTGAACAAGTGCGATGTAGCAGTGGCATCATAAAGAATCGGTGGTGAAGGGACCTGCAGACATGGGAGTTCTGCTGGGCGTGGTGTAATTGAAGGAAGAGGGAACGGATATTCTTGAGCAAATAATGCGCTGCGGCTTGGCATACCAAGTAAAGAGTGAAAAAGCGATTTCACAAATATTGTCAAGCAAACATCGCTTTGTCATGTCACATGCCAATGGACACAGGACACACCGAAACAGGAAGCTTAGCATTACTATTTTTCTGCTGGCCTTCTTGAGATTGCTGCATTCACTTGAAAGTTTGTAGGTACAAATAGTTCATCATCCATATTATATCTGCATATGTGTCCAGTTTCAGAAAATGATGTACAGATACTTGCATTACAGCAAGGAAATGTGATTTTGCTCAGGTTAGCATGTAGTTGTGTCCACAGGATTACATGGCAGATGAAACAAATAAACATAGGCTATTGCAAATTTAGCAATATATTTCTGATGCTGGTGCATAAATCGTGTATGTTGTCTGTGTACCAACATGTGTGACAAAGCCGCTCCATAAACATGGATGTTGTTTTCTTTTGCTACTACAGGTGATACATTCATTTCATATGCATACCTAAGATATAAACTGTAACATTTCATATACATACTCCATAAATATGTATGTTGTTGTTCACAGGATTACAATGGCAGATGTTGTGTACAAACATGTTTCTGCTGCAGAACGCCATCATGTTCAACAACGTACATCAAATATCTTAAAGAAGCAGACAAAATTCCCTAGAAAAGCCTAACTATGTATGCTGAGAATTGCGCTATCTGCTTGGATGTTGCAACCCGCAAAATGACGCCAAAGCCTTCAAGTCTGTAATACTAAATGAAGCTATTGGTAATGCTTGACCCATACTGGCACAGAGTATACCAGAGTTCCCAGCATGAAAGAGAGCACGAAGGTCGCTGCAGCATAGACAAAGGCCCTACCAATCTGTCCGCTGCTTCTCATAGCGTAGATTTCAGCAGCAAAAGTAGACACTGTGCTCAGGCAGCCGAGGAAACCAAACTGTATGCCATTAAGAACAGTTGTCGAACACTTTGTATTCACCTACAGAAAGACCAAACCAATCAGAGAGATAGCAACGCAATTTACAAAAATCGTATAAACACATGCTTTAGCTATCATACCGCTTTGGCGGTCACTGCCAGTGATGCCATGATACCCGCTGCAAGAACATTGGCTACAAGTGTCCCAATGGGCAGCCATTTGAGGGATCTCTGTTTGCCGATTCCCTGGCCATTGAGCCTTGCCAAGTACCAGCGTAACCAAACTCCTGGAGGTGCAACCGAGCACCCCAACCATAGTACAGCGCCATCATCAAGATTGCGCACCTTTATTATGGCCAACACGATGCTCAGAACCCACACACAAGAAAGCAAAATCATCATAACTGCTATAAGCACAAAATGTTTAGTCCTAGTGTTGACTTTCAGGTGCTCCCAGTTACATTTGCTTCCTATTGAACTATTTTCCTTGATGCATTTCAGGATCCAGCTTCGTAGGCGCTCACCTGTTTCGGCGCCCACCCGGATGGACTCATTGGCGACGAACATTCCTGAGTAGGTTAGTGTTGTTAATCATCAAAAGAATGATTTCCCTTATGTCTTTATTTAGCGGTAACTAATTTTGGACTAATAGCACTTTATAGAAAATTATGATGGGGTACCTAATACTATGCCAGCTATGGCATATGCCCAATGGTCTTTGGCAGACATGCTAACCATCGCTTGATTCCACCCACTGAAGGTGGTAAGGCTTCCCATGTATCCGGTTGTGATTCCAACAATGAGATGTTCAGATATGTGCCGAATGTCAGTCTTAAAGATTATCCCAAACCAGGCCATCAGGAAGGATCCTAGCTGATGCACAAACATTTGGGCATTAACATGTGTCAGTACAACCCATATCCCTGGTGGTTTTTTACTTGAGCAGGTACAGGATAGAACATACCATGTTTGATGGAAGATCAAGGTACAACGGGCTTTGGTTGGAGGTGAGTGCCAGGCAGCCTGGGCCGAACAGCTTTTGGAGCCCGTACCTTGTAAATACCTAATTTGGACATCAAAAACATAATTATGGGAATGGAAAGGGATGGTACAACGGTAAATGTTTTCTGAACGCATGCATGGGTTTAAAGTAAAAATGTCCCCTGAACTTTCATCGATCTTCCGCTACATTTATGTACACTAAGGAAGATCAATTAGTAATTAATACCTAATATAAACAACAGTAGATAATGATTTGGAGAGTTACCCCGAATAATCCAAAGGCAGCTAAATGGATCAGGTAAGAAGCATAATCTAGCCTCCGAGAAAGCATATATTGTTCAACCTGCAGGAAAGGATAGACATGTTCATTTTAGCATCTACAGCACAACGTACAGCCTTGCAATAGTGCTAGACAGCATAATCATTTGATTGATAATTGCAAGCAATCACTCAACTCAAAGTACAATTTTGTACCTTGGCTGATGAGCTCTCGCCCTTTGGCTCCAGAGAAGACTCAGGTGCTGGCAGACCTGTGCCATGTGAGCTGTAGCCATGGATTCGATTATCTCGGACAGGACCGAACTTATGTTGATCCAATGTATTTGCCGTGTCTTCATCGGCCTCATCTTCCAAGGCTAGCACTCGGTCACCACTGTCAATGACCTGAGCCAAAGCCGAGCTATCAGCATCACCTAGCAACTGGTCTGCTGACTGAAGGGAACGCCTCATTGAGTTCAGGATCGAGTCGCCCATCTCGCGAGAGAGACTGATGGATCCCCTTGAACTGGGCCTGCTACTTCTCCTACTTAGCAGTGAGCCTGACCTAGCAGCCGAAGGATGATCAGCGGAATCCATGGACTCACTTCTTACATAGCCCAGCCGATTCCCCTCAGAAACATGGCTCCTAGTTGAAGAGTCCTCCATCATGCAAGCTCGCTTTTCCAGCTAGTTACAAGAGATGTAAGAGCACTGCCAGAAAAAAAAGTAGCTTTTCAAAATTAACTGCCACCAATCAATGCCTTTATAAACCCGGAAGCAATAGGAACCAGACAATGAGCAGGACAAAGAGATAGATTGGGGGTATATTTGTTGGCTGAAGCTGGGCCAATCACATCAAAACATATTAGTACTGCACAAGGTCATGGAATATCTTTTTGAAAATTCACAAATTCCTTTCTCTAGCCAATCCCAACGAGTTCAAAACATATTAGCAGTGCCCAGCAAAGTTCAGAAAGTAAGAAGGGGAAAAAAACCATAGCTCAAATGTTAACAAAAGGTGAAAATAACATAGCTGGTTATGCACTGATCAGTTTCTGAAGGGCACATAAAGAACTCTGAAAAAAAGAATTCCTGGCACATACACATGTGGTACTGAACTAGCTATACCGAATTACTGATCAGTGATCATACGCAGGGATAGGGTACTGAAAGCAACAACGACGAGCCAAGACAACAATAGCCAATCAGTGGGATCAAAATCCAAAAGAAGAGCCAAACGGTGGAGCCACCACCGGAATTCAATAGAAGAGCTAACTAACCAGTGAAATAATTAAGTAGATAGGTGACAGCACCATTTCAATCAGCACGGCGCTTAGCGAAACATGTGGCATCTGCTACTGGATAAACAAATGGATTTCCAGAGGAGAAGCTAGTGAAAAGGCGCTGGCCTTTTTGACATGGACACTAAACTAATGGTGAACCCAGTCTAATCCCCGGCGCCTTTAGCTGCCGAAGCGCACTCGCTTGGTCAAGGAAGGTGGGAGGGAGATCGGCGGGACCCCACGCCGCGCGCGTACCCGCCGTCGCCGGTCGTTTTTCGCCGTCTGGGAAAACGGCCGCATCCTTCTACTCGTCTAAAGGTCGCGAGCCATGCCTGTATCTTGCGGCTTCTCTGTCGATCGGATTTACCCATCTGCAGGAGCAGGAGAGAGAAAGGTGGATGGGAGGTGGAGAGAACCTGTTGGGGTTGAAGCTGACGGAGGAGGACGGCGGGCGGCTCGTGCGGAGGGGGTGAGCGCGCGTGGCCGGCGGTGAGTCGAGGTGGTCGTCTCCGTGCATACTCCCCATTTTTATAGGTGGAAAACGGAATCACGGGAGAACAGAGCCTGTGGACGGACGGGAATGGAGTGGGCATGAACGGACTGCGTGGGGATGGCAATGGACGGCTCCGATCCGATCCTCTCACGAGTCTGCTTGCTGCTGAAAGAGTGAAGACAAACTTCAGAGCATCTCCCACGTCGACATTTTCAAATGTTTACGGACATTTTGGCCATTTAAAGTTATTCCTCATATATTTTTTATTTATCTGGTCCTTTTTCCTTTCTTTACCGAGTTAAATTTTCTCAATCAGTAGCATTTTAATGATATATTTAGTACTTGCAACAAATACAACCAGAAGCAATTTCATTGTATGTTCAACAAGTTTTATAATTAGCATCCATCAAACAAACAAAAGGACAGATTGTTCGAATCGAATGACTCATTTTTGCCTTCGCATAGTTTGCAAAGATGCTGCTACGCTATTGGTGTACAAACTTCGCCACATCGGAATCCAAGTCACCGGTCTTCACGTAGAAGACCTTAAACTCGCACACTTGCTTGACCGCAAGCCTTTTTTTCTTGAGGTCGTCTTTTTCTTTCTTGCATATCCATGAACGTGTTAAACATCTTCACCTTTTCTTCTCCTTAGCCTTTGCATCCTCTTCTTCAACATGATGTCCTCCCACTTATTTGTCATCTTGGTCGTCACCCCTTCAGGCTTCTCATTCATTCTCATGTTTCTTCTCGCTCGACCTCGGCACACGGGTGGCCGGTGCAAGCCCTCCCTCGTTTCATTGCTTGTTTCACCAACTTCATCCCCTTTGGTGATGGCGGTATTTGACGTAATTGGATATATCACTCCACTTGCTTTGGCCATTCAACTTGCTTCAACAATGAAGCATCATGAATGGCTTTGCCCTCGTTTTTGTTTACAATGTTGTGGCAAGGTCGGGCTAGCAAAGAAATATAATCACATGATTAACACATTGCAACATAGAGCAGAACAATCACATGATCAACACATACAGCATAGCGAAGCAAAACTTGTGCGCTCGCGGAGTCCCACGCCACTTGACCACCAGTTTTGGTTTTTGGCTTTGTGCATATGCTCCGCAAAACATGTTGACGCCCTCTTGAATGATGAAGTGGGATCAACGCCCCCCTAAAACTATAGAAACCTAAGGGTGCTAAAAGTGCATTGTCTCCCAATTAATGTTTTGGTGTTGAAGACTTGAAAGTTTTTCGATTTTATGTGAGTTGTAGTGAAGCCACACTATAAAGAGGGGGTGTTGAGAGTGTTAGGGATCATATTCCATTCATATAAAAATTATTCAAAAGTCGTTGACCTAGTCAATATCATGAATCAAATCCGCAATTGAATCTCTCGCTTCAATGAGAGAACTTGTTGAGAAATAGTCGAAATCGTGAACAAAATCCAAAATTAAACTCCTCAATTGAATCGGAGGGGTCCAAAATTAGGGTGAGTAGTGAATTAGATGATCCAGAGAAAAGGAGGTGTTACAGGGATTGATATTTTCTTTTAGATGGTGAGAGGGCGCATATGACTGATGTGTTTACATGCTGGTTGCTGACAATTAATTTATGAAGCCATTGACCCATTCAAAATCATGAATCAAATCCAAAAATGAATACCTCAACTGAATAAAAGAGCTCATGGTGAAATAGTTGGCCCAGTCAAAATCATGAACCAAATCCAAAATTAAACACCTCAATTGACCAGGAGAGCTCCAAGACTAGGGAGAACAATGAATTAGATAGATGATTCGGAGAAAACAGTGAAGGAAATATGCCCTAGAGGCAATAATAAAGTTATTATTTATTTCCTTATATCATGATAAATGTTTATTATTCATGCTAGAATTGTATTAACCAAAAACATAATACTTGTGTGAATACATAGACAAACAGAGTGTCACTAGTATGCCTCTACTTGACTAGCTCGTTAATCAAAGATGGTTATGTTTTCTAACCATTAACATGAGTTGTCATTTGATTAAACGGGATCACATCATTAGGAGAATGATGTGATTGACTTGACCCATTCCGTTAACTTAGCACTTGATCGTTTAGTATGTTTCTATTGCTTTCTTCATGACTTATACATGTTCCTATGACTATGAGATTACGCAATTCCCGTTTATCGGAGGAATACTTTGTGTGCTACCAAACGTCACAACGTAACTGGGTGATTATAAAGGTGCTCTACAGGTGTCTCCGAAGGTACTTGTTGGGTTGGCGTATTTCGAGATTAGGATTTGTCACTCTGATTGTCGGAGAGGTATCTACGGGCCCACTCGGTAATGCACATCACTATAAGCCTTGCAAGCATTGCAACTAATGAGTTAGTTGCGGATGATGTATTACGAACGAGTAAAGAGACTTGCCGAACGAGATTGAACTAGGTATTGAGATACCGACGATCGAATCTCAGCAAGTATAATACCGATGACAAAGGGAACAACGTATGTTGTTATGCGGTTTGACCGATAAAGATCTTCAGAGAATATGTGGGAGCCAATATGAGCATCCAGGTTCCGCTTATTGGTTATTGACCTGAGACGTGTCTCGATCATGTCTACATAGTTCTCGAACCCGTAGGGTCCGCACGCTTAAAGTTTGATGACGGTTATATTATGAGTTTATGTGTTTTGATGTACCGAAGATAGTTCGGAGTCCCGGATGTGATCAAGGACATGACGAGGAGTCTCGAAATGGTCGAGACATAAAGATTGATATATTAGAAGCCTATATTTGGATATCGGAAGTGTTCAGGTGAAATCGGGATTTTACCGGAGAACCGGGTTACGGAACCTTCGGGGTTTAATAGGCCTACATGGGCCTTAGTGGAGAAGAGGAGGGCAGCCAGGCAGGCCGCACGCCTCCCCCCTCTAGTCCGAATTGGACAAGGAGGCGGCGCCCCCTTTCCTTCCTCTCTCCCTCCTCCTTCCCCCTTTCCTAATCCATCTAGGAAGGGAGGGAGTCCTACTCCCGGTGGGAGTAGGACTCCTCCTGGCGCGCCTCCTCCTGGTCGGCTGCCTCTCCCTCATTGCTCCTTTATATATGGGGGCAGGGGGCACCCCATAGACACGACAATTGATCATTGATCTCTTAGCCGTGTGCGGTGCCCCCTCCACCATAGTCCACCTCGATAATATCGTAGCGGTGCTTAGGCGAAGCCCTGCGTCGGTAGAACATCGTCGTCGTCACCACGCCGTCGTGCTGACGGAATTCTCCCTCAAAGCTCGGCTGGATCGGAGTTCGAGGGACGTCATCGAGCTGAACGTGTGCTGAACTAGAAGGTGTCGTACGTTCAGTACTTGATCGGTCGGATCGTGAAGACGTACGACTACATCAACCGAGTTGTGCTAACGCTTTCGCTTTCGGTCTACGAGGGTATGTGGACACACTCTCCCCTCTCGTTGCTATGCATCACTATGATCTTGCGTGTGCGTAGGAAACTGTTGACATTACTACGTTCCCCCCACAGTGGCATCCGAGCCTGGTTTTATGCGTAGATGTTATATGCACGAGTAGAACGCAAGTGAGTTGTGGGCGATATAAGTCATACTGCTTACCAGCATGTCATACTTTGGTTCGGCGGTATTGTTGGATGAAGCGCCCGGACCGACATTACGCGTACGCTTACGCGAGACTGGTTCTACCGACGTGCTTTGCACATAGGTGGCTGGCGGGTGTCAGTTTCTTCAACTTTAGTTGAACCGAGTGTGGCTACGCCCGGTCCTTGAGAAGGTTAAAACAACACTAACTTGACAAACTATCATTGTGGTTTTGATGCGTAGGTAAGAACGGTTCTTGCTCAGCCCGTAGCAGCCACGTAAAACTTGCAACAACAAAGTAGAGGACGTCTAACTTGTTTTTGCAGGGCATGTTGTGAGAGCATTTCCAACAGGTGCGCTAGAAGACGCGCGCCGACCAGCTTCGCGCGCTCCAGTGGTGGCGGAAAACAATTGCGCGCGCGCGCGAGAAAAGGCGGCAGCTCGCGCGCAAGATTTGGCGCGCCGCTTTGCGCGCGCCTATAAAACTACAGCGCCATCTGCCGCTCTCTCTCGCTCTCTCCACTGCTTTCCCTCCTCGCCGCCGAGTCGCCACCACCGCGCCACCATGCCGCCTACGCCGCGGGAGGTTCAGTTACCGCGGCGTCGCGTCGCCCGTCCGGCAGCTACTCCGCCTCAATTGATCGGGCGGCGGCGTGCGCCTCGGCCTCGGAACCTTCGACACCGCCAGGATGGCGCTACAAGACATATGACGCTGCGGCGTGGCGCCTCCGCCGGTCACGTTGGGACATGAACTTCACCGACGTGTCGACGCGGGAGCGGGCACAGGAGTTGGTGCCTTTCCCGCGGCTTACCACTAGCGAGGATCTTCGCAAACACCGGAGGCGGGAGCGCCGTCTTAGCCTGGCCGAGATGGACGAGGAAGCCATGGCGGTGTGGAGGCAACGCTTCCCGCAAGACATCATCAACGAAGAACAGTTCTTCGCCGAGAGGAGGGCGAAGAGGGAGGAAAGGAGGAAGGCGCGAGCCGCCAATCGCGAGGACAAGCGAACCCGGAAGGCGGTCGCTAAATACAACATGGCGCTAGGAGATGCGTCGTCCTGGGACTCCCGCGACGAGCGGTTCCTTGACGCCTATGCTCAGACATCGGAGGAGGACATCACCGAGGTAGTGCGAGTCGGAGAACCAGTAGTATTAGAACTATATATCGTTGGAGAAGCCAGTTTTATTTTGTATCGTAGAAGCAGGCTATGTGGACGTAGTAGAACTATATATCGTTGGAGAAGCCAGTTTTATTTTGTATCGTAGAAGCAGGTTATGTGGACGTAGTAGAACTATATATCGTTAGAGAAGCCAGTTTTATTTTATCTATGCTTTCAAAAATAAAAAAAATGTTGTGCGCGCTGCATTTTTAAAGGCCCGCTGCATTTTAGCGCTGTTGGAGCGGGCGCTACGCCAAAACCAGGCAATGGGCGCGCGCTAAAGCTGTTTTTTGCGCGCGCCGCGTTCGGCGCCTGTTGGAGATGCTCTGATGTGATATGGTCAAGGCATGATGCTAAATTTTATTGTATGAGATGATCATATTTTGTAACCAAGTTATCGGCAACTGGCAGGAGCCATATGGTTGTCGCTTTATTGTATGCAATGCAATCGCCCTGTAATGCTTTACTTTATCACTAAGCGATAGCAATAGTCGTAGAAGCATAAGTTGGCGAGACGATAACGATGCTACGATGGAGATCAAGGTGTCGCGCCGGTGACGATGGTGATCATGACGGTGCTTCGAAGATGGAGATCACAAGCACAAGATGATGATGGCCATATCATATCACTTATATTGATTGCATGTGATGTTTATCTTTTATGCATCTTATCTTGCTTTGATTGACGGTAGCATTATAAGATGATCTCTCACTAAATTATCAAGGTATAAGTGTTCTCCCGAGTATGCACCGCTATGAAATTCTTCGTCTTTGAGAAACCATGTGATGATCGGGTGTGATAGGCTCTACGTTCAAATACAACGGGTGCAAAACAGTTGCACACACGGAATACTCAGGTTAAACTTGACGAGCCTAGCATATGCAGATATGGCCTCGAAACACTGAGACCGAAAGGTCGAGCGTGAATCATATAGTAGATATGATCAACATAGTGATGTTCACCATTGAAACTACTCCATCTCACGTGATGATCGGACATGGTTTAGTTGATTTGGATCACGTGATCACTTAGAGGATTAGAGGGATGTCTATCTAAGTGGGAGTTCTTAAGTAATATGATTAATTGAACTTAAATTTATCATGAACTTAGTACCTGATAGTATTTTGCTTGTCTATGTTGATTGTAGATAGATGGCCCGTGCTGTTGTTCCGTTGAATTTTAATGCGTTCCTTGATAAAGCAAAGTTGAAAGATGATGGTAGAAATTACACGGGCTGGGTCCGTAACTTGAGGATTATCCTCATTGTTGCACATAAGAATTACGTCCTGAAAGCACCGCTAAGTGCCAGACCTGCTGCAGGAGCAACACCAGATGTTATGAACGTCTGGCAGAGCAAAGCTGATGACTACTCGATAGTTCAGTGTGCCATGCTTTAGGGCTTAGAACCGGGACTTCAACAACGTTTTGAACGTCATGGAGCATATGAGATGTTCTAGGAGTTGAAGTTAATATTTCAAGCAAATGCCCGGATTGAGAGATATGAGGTCTCCAATAAGTACTACAGCTGCAACATGGAGGAGATAGTTCTGTCGGTGAGCATATACTCAGAATGTCTGGGTATAACAATCACTTGATTCAACTGGGAGTTAATCTTCCGGATGATAACGTCATTGACAGAATTCTTCAATCACTGCCACCAAGCTACAAGAGCTTCGTGATGAACTATAGCATGCAAGGGATGGATAAGACGATTCCTGAGCTCTTCGCAATGCTAAAGGCTGCGGAGGTAGAAATCAAGAAGGAGCATCAAGTGTTGATGGTCAATAAGACCACCAATTTCAAGAAAAAGGGCGAAGGGAAGAAGAAGGGGAACTTCAAGAAGAACAGCAAGCAAGTTCTTGCTCAAGAGAAGAAACCCAAGTCCGGACCTAAGCACGAGGCTGAGTGCTTCTACTGCAAGCAGGTAGTCCTTGGAAGCGGAACTGCCCAAAGCATTTGGCGGATAAGAAGGATGGCAAGGTGAACAAAGGTATATGTGATATACATGTTATTGATGTGTACCTTACTAATGCTCGCATGATAGCACTTGGGTGTTTAATCTTTGGTTACATTGCTAATATTTGCAACTCAAAACAGGGACTACGGATTAAGCGAAGATTGGCTAAGGACGAGGTGACGATGCACGTGGAAAATGGTTCCAAAGTCGATGTGATCGATGTCGGCACGCTACCTCTACATCTACCTTCGGGATTAGTTTTAGACCTAAATAATTGTTATTTGATGCCAGCGTTGAGCATGAACATTATATCTAGATCTTGTTTGATGCGAGGTGGTTATTCATTTAAATCGGAGAATAATGGTTGTTTTATTTATATGAGTAATATCTTTTATGGTCATGCACCCTTGAAGAGTGGTCTATTTTGTTGAATCTCGATAGTAGTGATACACATATTCATAATATTGAAGCCAAAAGATGCAGAATTGATAATGATAGTGCAACTTATTTGTGGCACTGCCGTTTAGGTCATATTGGTGTAAAGCGCATGAAGAAGCTCCATATTGATGGACTTTTGGAACCACTTGATTATGAATCACTTGGTACTTGTGAACCATGCCTCATGGGCAAGATGACTAAAACGCCGTTCTCCGAAACTATGGAGCGAGCAACAGATTTATTGGAAATCTTACATACAGATGTATGTGGTCCGATGAATGTTGAGGCTCACATGGCGAATATCGTTATTTTCTCACCTTCACAGATGATTTAAGTAGATATGGGTATATCTACTTAATGAAACATAAGTCTGAAACATTTAAAAAGTTCAAAGAATTTCAGAGTGAAATTGAAAATCATCGTAACAAGAAAATAAAGCTTCTACGATCTGATCGTTGAGGAGAATATTTTAGTTATGAGTTTGGTCTACATTTGAAACAATGCAGAATAGTTTCGCAACTCACGCCACCCGAAACACCACAGCGTAATGGTGTGTCCGAATGTCGTAATCGTACTTTACTAGATATGGTGCGACCTATGATGTATCTTACCGATTTACCGCTATCATTTTGGGGTTATGCTTTAGAGACATGACGAGGAGTCTCGAAATGGTCGAGACATAAAGATTGATATATTGGAAGCCTATATTTGGGTATCGGAAGTGTTCAGGTGAAATCGGGATTTTACCGGAGAATCGGGGGTTACCGGAACCCCACCGGGGGTTTAATGGGCCTACATGGGCCTTGGTGGAGAAGAGGAGGGGCGGCCAGGGCAGGCCGCGTGCCCCCTCCCCCTCTAGTCCGAATTGGACAAGGAGGGGGGCGGCACCCCCCTTTCCTTCCTCTCTCCCTCCTCCTTCCCCCTTCTCCTAATCCAACTAGGAAGGGAGGGAGTCCTACTCCCGGTGGGAGTAGGACTCCTCCTGGCGCGCCTCCTCCTGGCCGGCCACCTCTCCCCCCTTGCTCCTTTATATACGGGGGCAGGGGCACCCCATAGACACAACAATTGATCATTGATCTCTTAGTCGTGTGCGGTGCCCCTCTCCACCATAGTCCACCTCGATAATATCGTAGCGGTGCTTAGGCGAAGCCCTGCGTCGGTAGAACATCATCATCGTCACCACACCGTCGTGCTGACGGAACTCTCCCTCAAAGCTCGGCTGGATCGGAGTTCGAGGGACGTCATCGAGCTGAACGTGTCGAACTTCGGAGGTGCCAGACGTTCGGTACTTGATCGGTCAGTTGTGAAGACGACGACTACATCAACGCGTTGTGCTAACGCTTCCGCTTTCGGTCTACGAGGGTACGTGGACAGACTCTCCCCTCTCGTTGCTATGCATCACCATGATCTTGCGTGTGCGTAGGAAACTGTTGAAATTACTACGTTCCCCAACAAACAGGTCTCATGAGAACTGATGTGTTCTTTAGTGGTGAGAGGGTTCACGGGGCTGATGTGTTTGGCATATTGGTTGTTGCTAATTAATATGATAAATCATCGACCCAGTTCAAGTCATGAATTACATCCAAAATTGAATACCTCAACTGAAAGAACGAGCTCGTTGAGAAATAGTTGATCTGGTCATGTGAACAAAATCCAAAATTGAACATCTCAATTGAATGGAGGGCTCCAAAATTAGGGAGCATAATGAATTAGATGCCAGAGTGAGAGGGCTCGCTAATAAATAGTAGTTGACTAGGTCAAAATCATGAACTACATCCAAAATTGAACACCTCAATTGAATGGGAAGGGGTCCAAAATTAGGGAGCATATTTTACTCCCCTTATTTCAAAATATAGGATGTATTAGTTTTTTCTTCAAAAAAGTTTAATCTCTTTAAATTTGGCCAAATTTGTAGAGAATATATCAATATCCATAATATCAAATCGGTATCATTAGATTCATCATGAAAATGAACTTTTATATTCTATTTAATTAGTATCATGGATGTCGATATTTTTGACTCTAGACCAGTTGAATTAAAAATTTTGACTTTTCAAAAAACTAATACACTCTATATTTTGGAAATGAGAGAATATTTGGTTTGGCAAGTGGGACAGATGATGGCGTGTGTTTTCTTTTTATTTATAATGTGGTGTTTTGGTGGGCCTTCCACGGTGTGACTTTGTATTATCTGCTAATCAAGCCACATTCATATGGGGAAAATTATGCATCGGTGAATGCAAGTATGTTGGTATTACATTATCACATGTTGGCATTTCCTTTTTATAAGCGGTGAGATGTTGCGCGGGGTTGACATGTATTTATAGGCCGATTACTGACGTTGATTTGAAAAATCGTTGACCCCTCAGAATATGAACCAAATCTAAAGCTGTATAGCTCAATCCATTGGGGGCAAATTATGGAGTATACTAAATTAAAATAATTAAATGACAGAGCTCCTTGAGAAATTGTTGACCTAATTAAAATTGGGTGACCCAATCTTAAATTGAAGAACTCAATTGATTATGAGCCCTTAAAAACTGATGTGTTTTACAGAGTGGTTGTTGTCGAATAATTTATGAGATCGTTGACCTAGTTAAAATTGTGAATCAAATCCAAAATTGAATACATCAACTGAATGAGAAAGCTCGTTAAGAAATAGCTGATCCATTTTAAATCATGAACCAAATTCAAAATTGAACATCTCAATTTAAATGGATGGGCTCCAAAATTAGGAAGCACGATGAATTTGATGATTCAGGAAAAAAAGATGCCATGAGAAATCATGTGTTTTCTAGTGGGTTCATGCGACTGATATGTTTTTGCAGGCTGGTTCTTGTCGATTAATCGATGATACAGTCAAAATCATGAACCAAATATAATATTAAGTATCTCAAATGAAAGAGAGAAGCCGTTGAGAAATAGTTGACAGGTAAAAATCATGAACCAAATCCAAATTAAAAATCTCAACTGAATGGATGGGAGGGCTTCAAAATCAAGAAGCACACATGATGATGATAAGCCATCTCAATCCTGCGTTTCCCCTTTTTTAGTCTAGAGCCTTCAAGATGAAAAAACGTGGAATCAACGCTTGGCATCTGACGGCAAGGAGCAACCCAAGTTTTCACATCCAACGGCTGCAGATAGCAGTATCCCACTATCCCGGCCGTCACCGAACAAACCGTTAACCGTGACACACCATTTCGGAGCGGAAGCGGGACCAATAAAAACCCTTGCCTCCGCCGAACCACGGTGCGGCGGTCCCGGGATGGCGGCGCCGGCAGAACCCGGTGAAATCGAGGGCTACCTCGGCCTCCGCGACGTGCGGGTCGAGCTGGACCTGGGTAAGGCCCGAGGCGGGGGAGAAGGAGGCGCGGGCGCGGGCGCGGACGGAGGATTCGCCGTCTGCTTCTGGCTCTACCTCTCCGGCTCCGCGAGGCCTTCCCCGGTTATCCTTCACCAGGTTCGACTAGATTCGACTCATTTGGTTGTTCCCCAGTTTTAGGAGATCGTTAGGCGTTATGTTGCTGTAGGGAATTTTGATTTTCTGACTTGTGAGTGCGCGCGAAGAGCTAATTCTGTCTTTTTGGGGAGGGGAGTTTTTCGGTCTGCTGTAACGCGTGCTTATGGTTGTGCTATAACATCCTGCAATTGGTAGATAGTTGGCGCATTTACATTGTAGGATTCATCATGTGATGGGTTCAGGCCCGTTCTGTGGCACACTGAGCAGTATGGCAAAATCTTGATAGGACCATTAAGAATGGGTGCTGCTATACATCTCTTTTTAATCGAGAGACTAGCCAGGACAGGCCCTTGGCAGCATATATTTTACTAAAAGAAACAACCCTGAGCACCTTGCGGAGTCCAGGGCTCGAACATGGGCGGGCTGATTGCGCACTCGCACGCCTTGCCAACGTAGCGACACCCTGTTCTTATCACTTCTCCTTTTTAGCGCGGCAAGTTTTGTAGTGATTTATTTAGGATGGGTGTAAGAAGAATGTTTTTTGTTCGGCGATTAGACCTGAAATGCAACCCTAGGTTTCCATGTGTAGTCTGCCAAGACTTGTATTGAACTGATAGAAATTTTGATTTTGTGATTGCGCACGAGGAGCAAATTCTATCTTAGGGAGGGGAGTTTATCGGTCTGCTGTGACGCGTGCTTATGGTTGTGTTGTGGATGCTGCAGCCTGCAATTGGTAGGTCGTTGGTGCATTTCAGTTATACGGATTCATTGGTCGATCTGTGTGAGAGGTTGGCGCCCATTCTGTGGCACACTGAGCAGTATGCAAAATCTTCATTGGGCCATTAGGAATGGGTTCTACATCTCTTTTTAATCGAGACAAGCCAGAACTAGCCCTTGGCGGCACATTTTAATATTAAAAATAACCCTGAGCACCTCGGGGAGTCCGAGACTCGAACATGGGCGGGCTGGTTGCGCACTTGCACGCCTTGCCAACGGAGCGACATTCTGTTCTCTTCGCATCTCTTTTTGGGATGGGTGTAAGAAGAATATTTTTTGTTCGGCAATAAGAACTGAACCGCAATTCTAGGTTTCCATGTGTACTTCTGCCAAGATTTGTATTGAACTGATGAGAATTCTCAATTTTTTGCAGATAACTGCAGGAGATGGCAATAAGTTGCCATTTCTTGTTTTAAGTGAAGGAAATAAGCTGCTTCTCTTCCCATTGCTGAGGTTGCACAAGCAAGCTCCTAGTTCCTCTAATTCCTCTCCATGGACTGACACGACCTATATATCGGCTGTAAATGAATGCCCTCTTGAGCACTGGATACACATTGGATGCGAGGTATGCTGCAAGCATGAATGTCTGTAACATGCCTTTTGTGTTGCTGGATGGATATCCTTGGATTGGTTGAGTCAGCAGAAGTATCCATTTAATGTTTTTCCACCCTTCCCATTTTTCTCCCGCATATACGTGTTTTTGACTTATGTGCAACACACTGACAGGCTCCAAATGGCAATCTTCCTTTACGTTTTCAACAATTGCTTTATTTAATCTGTTTTGTAAAACTGTGCACCCATGTCAGGTTACTGAAAATGTTATGCGCCTTCACATTGATGGCGATCTAGTTGCCGAGGCTCATCTTTGTTCACTATCTAGCCAGCCAGACAATCAAGATGATGCATACCAAGTTTGCTTACTTGGAAACAATAGCAAGGTCGATGGCTATGTCTACAATGTCCAAGTGCTATCTATGCTAGGAACCATACAGGAGCAATACGCAGAGGTGATGCAGCTTAGCTAATAGTAAGGCATTATTTTTTTCTTCTTCTGTAAAGGTGAAAACTTACGATTGTTTTTTGCAGAATCCACCGTCTAAGCTATCTATTGACTACTCGTGCTGCGATGGAATTGAGGAGGGCGATGATGGCATTTGGTGCATTGTCGGTGGGAAGGTAGACCAAATTCTGTCTCCTGACACAAACTATTTATCCTATCTTTATTTCAACTATTTTACGCACAGCAAGAAATGTTTCTGCATTTCTGTTATGTTTAACCTGTAAAGATGTGAAAGATAACCTGAGAGCTGCAGTGAGTTGCAGAAGATAATGCTGAGCTATGTTTATTCTATGTAGAAATCACATTAATAATTCTAAATAACCCTGACTGTTGTTGAATGGTCGAAATTGGTTTCTGTAGGCTTCTTGTCGGAGGAACTTCATGTTGGAAGTAGTACTAACAAACGCTTTTGGTGAACATATGAACAAGGATACACAGGTTTTTGATTATCTTCTTTTTGGTACATTTGGCAAGTGTGCTACTTGTTTGTTTGCTGACTTAAGAAATGAATCGTCTTCTAGATTGTTGCTTCACTCGTCTATGCTGACAATGGAGCTTTAGTCGAGAAATCAAGGGATGATGCAGAACCTCCCCTACTGATTGCTTGCGAAGGACTTGAATACCCAGCTGAAAGCAGGCCTCTTCCAATTCTTCGTGGGCGTGCACTATTTAAGCTCAAGATATCTCAGGTGGGTTTCTCCATATGCTGAATTCCTACAAATATTGATTGCTTCAGTTTGGTTATTGCTCTGTAGCAGCAACATAGTGGTATGAGGCCGTATCTGTAACACTGCAGCCATTGTGATCCTGAAGCAGACTGCTACACAATGCTCCATCTTCTTTAAACGCTTTAAAATAGCATATTTTTTTGCACCCCCCCCCCCCCCCCCAGTTTTCCAGCAGGAAGGAAAAAAAAAGGTTGCTATTTTGCCATGTTCCTTGAATATTTTGTTCATTTTCCACTATATTTAATTACTTCTGTTAAATTCGCTTGAGTTAAAGGTGTAACAAAATGTTTAGCAACTTGAATCTGAAATACATATCTGCCAAAAAGAAAGGAAAGGCTGAACTGTCTATAGAAGCTTTGGTTGTGGCCCATTATGGCCCTGGATTTGCGCAGGTGCTATGTAGTATGTACAAGTGAAGGCTTATACTGTCAGAAATACCATGTTTGTCTTAATGAACCTACATATACGATTTTATGATTTTTTTAACTGGATTTTATGCTATGATTTTGCTTGGTTGATCTTCGTTCACGACATTTGATCCGATTGTTGCAGCTCTCTTCTAAATGTGACAATAAGCTGTTCCGCATTTATTTCTCGACACTTCACACACGCAAATATCCTTTTCTGGAGGCATCTTCCAAGCCAATTCGCTGTATATCCCGAGGCCGCCCCAGCCGTCCATTGGGTGCTGCAAAGCGGTCAAGTTCTGCAACAGTCGATGAAATTCACTTGCTTAACAATGGACAAGGGCTTGATCGTGATGGCAAAGCAAATGCTTGCTCACTGTCTCATGATCAAAGTTCAGTGGCGTGTTTGCATCCATCCAAGTTTCTCAAGGTAGAAGGCGACGGAGCAGAGACTCACAAAATGGTATCCCAGGTACTCAATCTGCTAGATTGTGGTACTTCTGAAATTATGCTTAATTTCACTTGGACTTTGTAGTTATTGGTTTGTTTGCAGAGTAAGCAGACTAGAAAGATGGTAGTGGAAGCACAAAGTGCCAGAACTGAATCTACGATGTCAGACTCCGACAGCATTGATGCGAGAAGTTCTTGGAGTGGATCAGATAAGGATGAAGCTGAAACTCTTTCAGATGCTATGATCTTCAGATATTGTCTAGAAGGCACGTATGAGCGGTCAACATTTCTTAAAGGTGCAGCTTCTTCCATCAATGTGGACGATTTGATCACACTTGCAAATGAGGTCTCTTTGTATAGTGGATGCTCCCATCACAGGTAGTCTTATATATTTTTTTGTTTTATGTATTTTATAAGATAAGGAGGTTCCTCTCCCTCTTTATCACTAACAATAACATGCATTTGCATTTTTCTTCTAAAGAAACCAAATATTAATTTCAAAGCAATTGCTTGAAGAGGGTGCTGTAACTTGGAGCATAATCTCAAAGAACAAGGAGCGTGCTCTTTGGTCATCTGCAGTTCCTGAAATCATGTCAAAATTTATGGACATTGCCCATTCTACGAACAGAGGTTTGTCAGAACAGGTAGATCCACTTACTTCTGTATGAGGTCTCAACACCTTTACCCCTCATTTTTTGAGAGGGGTATACATTAACTCAGTAGGAGGGTTCTGTTGTCAATTATTTGTGAGTAGCACAAGAATAGATGTTTGATTCCATAACACGTACTATTTATTATAGGATCTGGAGGTTTTAAAAGGAATTGCTGGCTGTGGGGCTGATCTTGGAAGGAACGAATTTGATAGGCTATGGTATTGGCTATACCCAGTGGCCGTTTCTCTGTCGAAAGATAAAATCAACAGCCTATGGGATTGCACTGCACCTGCGTGGATAGAGGGATTGATTACAACAGAGGAAGCCGAGAATGCGCTAAGAAGCTCCAGGGAACTGCTCAAGAAACCGGGAACATTCGTTCTTAGATTCCCTACCACACGAAGCTGGCCACATCCAGATGCTGGAAGCCTCGTTGTCACCTATGTTGGCTCCGATAACTCAATTCACCACAGACTTCTCTCCCTGGATGTCAGGTGCGCTCCTATCAGTGACCTCGTTTGGTGATACTTTTTATCCCATACTCAGGTTCGGCTTTGTTTTGATTCGATGTTGCTGAAAGTGAAATTCATTGTTTTTCTGCTGGATGCAGCGATGCTAGGGCTGGGAGTCTACAAGATTTGCTGCTGCAGGAGCCTGAACTACTCCAGTTAGGCAGGCAAGCACACTGAACTTTCATTCAGCGAACCCTTTCTGAATAAATAGTTGAAGCTATCACCATTCTCATTCCGACTCAACTTGAGTGCAGGGTTGATCGCCTACCGACTGCCATGAAATACTATTCCAGTGTGCTATAAGATAAGAGGCAATGCAGCAAACTGAAGTTCATCACAAGCCAGAGAAGATGAAGAGTTCATGGCATGCTTCCCAAAGGCAGCCATTGGAGCGGTTACTCAGTTTTCTGTTAGGCTGTTGCCCTGTACAATTTTGTAAGTGGAGCGATTTAGTTAGCAGAAATAGATGATCCTAGTGCACAAATAGACATGGCGCAAGTCAAACCGGACGGTCTAGTTTATTCAGTTCATGTATATAAACTGAAATTTTGGAATGCAGATTTTCTTTTGCAAGTAGTTTCTTGCTCATCCAATTCTAGCTTGCCCATTTCAAAGTTTCTTCTTATTTATAGAACTAGAAATATGCCCACCGCGTTGCAGCGGAAATGTTCTGAATTAAGCTGTTTGCAAGGCACATGTGCATGGTAGAAGAAAGATTACATGCCGGTAAAACATAGTAGCATTTAACTAATTTGTTGCTTACAGATGCCAAGAGTACACCCTCAAACCAACTTCTTAAATAAACAAATTCAATGGCATCAATACTGGATTGTATTTGCAAGTTACTTGATGTTAGCTTCTCGTCCATCAGCATACGTTCGCGTGGCTTTAGTCCCACCTCGGCTACGGGAGAAGGCTAGGACCTCGTTATAAGGGAGAGTGACACCCTCCCTCCAGGCCGATCTTTTGCGATGTAGTGGGCTCTTTACTTTTAGTGGAGTGTCCGATGCTCCATGAAAATGTCCGAACGTATTCCGATGGACCGGGAGCTGGGTCTAGGCTGCTAACACTTGATTTGAAGACAACCATGACTACAAACAACTAAAGATTAAAATAAAAAATGATAGTTAAATTCATTGGCATTTCATCAAACAAGATGTAAACATGGCTGAGTCGAACCTCAAGGATGAGCTCAAGGCCATGCTCATGATGGTAGACGTGGAGGAACCTGACCACCAAGCCTAGCTTCGTGCTTATGTGACAACTGTGTGAACCATGATTCCAGTTCCAGTTCAGAAAGATTCTGGGCAAACCAAGGATGTCACAAACTTCAAGCGAAAAGTCGAGGAGATTAGCAAGAGGTATGCAAGGTACAATCATGTATTAAAACCCCTTATCTTTGAGGATCTTGTTTACTCTCAGTGACACATATGTCGTGCCCGAGCTAGGCTAGAATTTCTGGCGGGGTTGGAGAGAAGGGGGGGGGGGGGGGCATTGCCCCCTAGCCTTGGACAGACCTGGACATGTGAAGGAAATACAAAATAAATGGATGGCTTACATTGAAAATTTACAGTAAATTCTGTCATTGCACATGTGGTATCTTCCTTTAACAATTTGTTGCTTATATCAAATTCTTGCTCCATCATCATGGGAGAGGCAAGATCGATGGGCCCTCCATGCATAGAAAAGAAAAGATTGACCCACGACTTAGCGCGGTATATAAGGATGCATCAGAGCCTGTTGGCATCGATACCCTCAGAGATGAGCTTATGAAGTTGCTGAGTGATGAGGGAGGTGAATTAAAATATCAACTCAAGTTTTCTCTACCGTTGGAATGGGGGTTAGGTAAGATGACCTTTATTAGACAGGTCTATAACAAACTTGGAGCAAACTTTGACTATAGTTTTTGTGTCGATGTAACAAAGCCAGATAAGACGAAGATCTTGAGTTTTGTATTATCCCAACTGTGCAACTAAGATCAGGATCATGCTGGAGCAAGGAATCCAGAACTCCTCATTCACCAAATTAGAAAATTTATTAAAGTTTTAAGGTACTACGTAAACTACTGCATCTTGTGCTTGCATAAATTTCTGAAAAAGTACTAGTTGCACAACTCTTGGTTAGATTGTCGTTGGTTTGGCCGAACGAATAAAATTCCGAAAAAAAAATCATCCCCGCAAAAAAACAGAGGAAAAGCGGAAGTTCAGAAATTGGATCCTATGCGAACGAATGCACTCCAGTAGTCCAGTATATGCGCCACAAAGCCCAATGGGCTCTCCACTGTGAGCGTGGTGGCCCAACCCTTCCATCCTCGCCGCGCCGCCGTGGCCGCCTCCGCCATCTCACTTCCCCAGCCAAAACCCACGACGCCGACGACCCCCGCGCGACGCGAGGGTTTTAGCCATCCGCCCCCGCCCCCGCCCCCGCCTCCGCCTCCGCCCGATGCCTCCGCCTCGCCGCGCGCTCCTCTCCTCCCTCCTCCGCCTCCGCGCCTGCTCCTCCCTTGCCCACCGCCCACCGCGGCCGCCGCCGCCCTCCTCGCGCCGCCACCAGTTCGTCGCCGACCCCAACGCCGCCGCCGGCACGGGACGAAGCAGCGTCGGCGGCAACCCCTTGGACCCCACCCAGCTCCTCCGCGACGACCCGGTGTCCATCACCGCGTCGCTGTGGGTCTCCTCCTTCCGCGCCGCCGTGCCTGGCGACGCCGCTCCGCCACCGCCGCCGACGCTGGCCCCCTTCCTCACTCGCCTCGAGCTCTGGGTGCTCGCCTACCAGAAGGCCTACGCGGACGAGACCGGCTCCTACCTACCCCGCTCCTCCATCCCCGCCTCCACGCTCACCTCCATCCTCACCCTCCGCAACGCCGTCATCGACGCCCGCTTCCGCTTCGGCAACCGCCTCACGCCCTACCTCCACTCCCCGCGCGCCGCGGCGGCACCGGACCCTGCCACCCTCTCCAAGCGCAAGCTCCGCGCCCTCCTCACCACCCCGGGCCCGGCCCCCTTCCAGGACCGCGTCGTGCAAGAGCTGCTCCTGCTGCTGCTCGAACCAGTGTATGAGGCGCGGTTCTCGCCCAAGTCCTTCGCCTTCCGCCCTGGGCGATCCCCGCATGCCGCACTCCGTAGCATCCGCAGGAGCTGGGCGCCCTACCTCTGGTACATCAAGGGAGACCTCTCCCCGCTGCTTGATTCCCCTGACCCTGCGCTTGTGGTCGGCGCACTCATCCGTGATGTGCGCGACAAGAAAGTGGTTGATTTAGTCCGCTCGGCGCTGCTTACTCCAGTGGTGACCGCGAGGCCAGGTGATGATGATGCATCAAAGAAGAAGAAGAGGAAGTACCAGAAAAAGAAGGTGCTGCCGGAAGGGGAGCCGAAGCCTGACCCCTACTGGTTGCAGACATTCTTTGGTTTTGCACCAGAGGAGGCTCTGACTCAGCCTGATTGGGGGCATTGTGGGGTGCTGAGCCCGTTGCTCGCCAATGTCTGTCTGGATGAGTTCGATAAATGGATGGACGAGAAGATTAAGGAGTTCTACAAGCCGTCCAAGTCGGATGTTGTGGGAGGGGAGGATGGCATTGAGCAGGGGAATACATCATGGCCGGAGTTTGTACCCACGAGCGGGCCTGACAAAACAAGGAAGGTGGACTATATTCGGTTTGGCGGGCATTTCTTGATTGGGGTGAGGGGGCCTAGGGCTGATGCTGCAGTGATCCGAAAGCAGCTCATTGAATTTTGTGATCAGCGGTTCAGGATCAAGCTTGACAATGAGAGCCTCCCAATTGAACACATCACTAAAGGGATCATGTTTCTTGATCATGTGTTGTGTCGTCGTGTCGTGTACCCAACCCTCCGTTACACAGCCACTGGAGGTAAGATCATTAGCGAGAAGGGGGTTGGTACTCTGCTCTCGGTTACAGCTAGTCTGAAACAGTGCATCAGGCAGTTCCGGAAGCTAGAGTTTTTGAAGGGAGACCGTGAGCCAGACCCACAGCCATGTTTCCGGATGTTCCATGCCACGCAAGCTCACACTAACTTGCAGATGAATAAGCTTTTAACGACGATGGCAGAATGGTATCGCTACGCTGATAACCGCAAAAAGGTTGTCAACTTTTGCTCGTACATTATAAGGGGGTCCTTGGCAAAGTTATATGCCGCCAAGTATAAGCTGCGATCAAGGGCAAAGGTTTATAAGATTGCATCAAGGAATCTTAGTCGACCATTGAAGGATAAGAAAGGGCAGTCACCAGAGTACACCAATTTGCTGAGAATGGGTCTTGTAGACTCAGTTGATGGACTTCAGTATACAAGGATGTCAATGGTTCCTGATCCTGACTATACACCATTACCAAGCGGGTGGCGCCCGGACCACGAGAAGTTTTTGCTAGAATATATAAAGCTCACAGATCAACAAACACTGGAAGAGCAGCGGAGTTGCATTAGAGAGGAGGGGCTTATAACACCACAGGACCACATTTCAATGCTTGTATGGAGCTACAAGAAAAATGCAGTTTTACTACCTTCTTCAAAAGAGAGTGATGTCCAAGAATCCATAGAAGACCTCGGTTCAGATACAGATGAATTGAATAACAAGGAGCTAGGGCATGGAGGCCATCAGGGTTTTCCACAACCTACTGAAATGTCTTGAGTGTCAATAGTTTCTGTGAAATCGCCAAGGATTAATTACGATAACAGTTGGTTGCTGCCGCTGAATTTACAAGAGACCAACACACCAATGGACTACAAAGATTATGTAAATGTGTACTACTGCCAAGCAGATTCTAGCATTTTGCTGGCTGGTTCATAACTGCCTAGCTAGATGGTTACTTCCTGCTCAAGGACATGACATATCGTGCGGCTATATCCTTCAAGACCATTTTCAAATGCTCAGGGCATGGTGCAAGAACATGAACTTCAATAATTCAACCCAGGACCATTTTGTTTCCAAACAGTGCATCTGCATCAAGGCCAGCTGCTCATACATCATTCATGTCTTTTAGTAAGACTTTATCAAGCCTATGTATTTAAAGTTATGTAGGAAATTTATTGAACACACATTCTGTGAGAGCATATCCTGCTTGTTCAAATGGTCATCTGTACAATCTTTTATCAAATACAGAGCTTGCTGAAGTTACTACTAAAGGATAATAAATTTCCTTGGTCTTGTGGAAGGTTGCTCATGATACTTGTTTCGCTGATATGGTGAAGTACTCCCTCTGTGTCAAAATATAAGACTTTTTTTGATACAAAGGGAGTATCAAAAACATCTTATATTTTGATACAGAGAGAGTAGCTCACTGGATGCCAATTGCAGTGTGTGAGCCATAAGATAAATGCGGAAACCCCTGAATTGATCACATATTTTCTTTGCATTTTTTTGTTCAGTTTGTGCCTATATGTACTACTGTTTTGGAGAAAATTTTGTCAACAGCAAAATGCTATAATTTGTCGATAAATTTATGTATTAAGACATACTATTTCCTGAACGATTCAGTAAAAAATGGCATTCAACCATATTTTTGCGACTGATCCATGTCCTAGAATCTGTATGTTTCAGTTTATTGTTTCTTTTTCTATTTGTTTTCTCCTGGACACTTGTAGTGCGCAGGGCATGATCTTCAAGGAAAAGAAAAACAGTTGATGTTAATGTAGTACATACATTTAACAGATGCAGCATCATTTGCAGTGGGAAAAGGATAGACAGTTTTCTGACATAAATTTGTCATTGTTTTCTTGTGCTCTTATCCTTACGTATTTTGTGTTCTGTAAATAGCCCTGTTGCAAGGTATGTGCTAATCATGCAAACTACTCTGCTTATCACGCATGATGGATGGCTTGTCACTATTATGTGTCAACGTAAGGCACTGTTTCTGCTGGGATGAGCTGGGGATGCTGTTTGTAGTCTTAGCATTGGAAACAACTGCAGACAACTAAGTCCCATCACTATTTAGAGTACTCTGTTGATCTGTTCTTGTATGTTAACGTTCCAACTTGTTTACTTTCCCATCCTTGCCCTGGATTTTGATTGCAAATGATTTTTTAGTGTTCTTGTATCTTTTGCTGTCAGAAGTAGATTGGCCCTTTCTTCATGCTTCGACTATGCCCAATAATATAATTGGAAGAGAGCAAGAGAGAAGAGAAGTCGAAGCACAAAATCTTGTACATCTAATGTTAAATCTTCTTTGCTAAGGTATGTCTAACATTCGGATTCTTGTTATTCCCAACCATATATACTCTTCATCCAGACCTATGAAGCTTGTATTCATTGCATCTCTATTGCCTGTCTCCCTGTCTATGACCTTCATAAAAACCATAATGTTTTTCCTGTGTTGAACTCTACAAATAGTCTTAAGACTATGCCTGCAGAAGTGTGATTATCTGTTCTTAGTCTCACAAAAAGCATGTTGCTGGTAGTTCACTTTGTGACTTCGTCTGTATGACATAATAGTTCTTGTACTCCAGCTTTCTTCGACTATCAGTCTTTAGTACTACCATCTAGGTAAACTGAAACACCTGAGCAGAATTAATCAAGCTTTAGATTTACAGGAACTAAATGAGTCTGAATAATAGGTGCAGCAACCAGGTCAGACTTTTTTTTTCGCCGTATGGCCTCCTGGAGTTAGCAAGATTGATGATTCGTTTTTCATGAAAGTCTTGTTTATCATTATCTTCTTTCGTATATTGAATTACACGCTACATGAAACTGGTCCCTGCATACCCATGTTTGTTCTTCCTGTTGCCGTTTCCAGTTGATTTTTTTGGGGGTTCTTTTTGTGCCAAAGTATCCTAGTGCTGTATGCCTGTATGAAAATCTGCATCACATCGATCTCATGACTGCTTTCAGATCTGAATGGAAATATGCATCTCGACGCTAAGTATGGGCCCCGTGGAGCACATTGAGGTATGCCAATCATTTAGCACCACTAACCTTCTGTTATGCCAATGGATATGGTAGGCATGATTTTGTTCCCCACTAAAGGCCGACGAGAAGCACTCGCGGAGTCCTGACACATAGGCCCAAGGCTTTCAGGTATGTCCTAATTGAGAGACCTCATGTCGTACCTTTTCGCTATTGTTTCTGTTTAGTTCCTGCAAGAATTATCTTATATAGGTCAACGAATCTGGGCCAGACTTTCATATACTCGTGGGATAAGTTCTGTGATGGATATTAACAATGCAAGCTGAAACCTGCACGCCATTGTTAGCCAAGCCCTGGTCACTGTTTCGGACCACTTGCCGTTGAGCGGCTAGCACATATCCTAGAATGCTAACACTAAACAGAAGCAGTTAAGATGTCGGCTAAAATAGAAGGAAAGCTTTAGCACTTATAATTCTTTAATATTCCGAGAGGAAATTTGCGTCTCCGCAGCTAGCGGCGGGACCCCTAGGCTGATTTTTTATAATATTTTGGAATCAAGTTTGCAACCTAACAAAGGGGCAAGTGACAACATCAAGATGCTGCACCGCCTTGACTGACCATACTAGGACCCCAAGCGGAGCTTTCAGCAGTTGGCAGTCTGCTCGCTTGATCCATCTAGAGTCGTCACAGTCGAACGATAGATTAGCCTGTAGCCCTCTAAAATTTGGTATCTGACCATCACCAGCTATATGAAATCAAGCTTTCGGCCCCGCGCTTTTGTGTGTGTACGAAGGGTGGTTCCCCCTGTGTGGAAAGATGGCAATCAGCCGCTATAATATTCCTTTTGACAAAGAAGATGCCGCATCTGCTCATTTCATTTCAGTCTGTTTAATTAATACTGTATTTCACTTGTGTGTGATCTTTTGGACGAATGATTTTCACACTGGGTAGTCCATAAATTGGCGCAAGGTCTTACTCCATTGCCCGGCATGCCGGCCATCGAGCACCGGCCACTAGCAGTTGTTTCACGGTAGGCCCTCTTTTGGTGGATGGAAGTTTCTTTCAGCGCCGAAAAGCTGGGCACCTGGCCGTTGCGTTTGCTGCATGCCCAGTGCACACTGTCTGCACTGCGCAGTTGACTTATGCGCCTTGTTAGAGCATCTCCAGTGGATGGTGTATATGGAGGTGGATGCTAAATTTACACTATCAAGATCAACCCAGTGGATCGTGTATCACGTCGTGCACATTTAGACGTCGCTACCACGAGCGTACCCGGCGTGGGAGTAAAGACGACCGAGCCACGCTCGTGGGCTCGCTTCCGCCTCCCACGACCGAAAAAACTCGCTCCCGTTCCTCTCGGCCGCCTCCCCAAGGTCGTCGCCCCTCTCCGGCCGCCGTCCAAGGTCGCCGTCGCGTCTCCTCTCCGGCGCTGCCCAAGGTAACCATTTTCCCTTCCTCGCGGCGGGAAGCGGAAGGCGTGACGCCGCCTGACCCGATCTGGCGGCGGCTGAAGCGGCAAGCGGCGTGGTGGGCGGAGGCTGTGGTGGGGAGGGAGATCCAGGACGGCAGCGTGGGGGGCTGGTGGCGAAATGTGGGGAGGGGAGATGCAGGCGGTGGGGCGGCGTGGGGCGTGAGGCAGCGGGGAGATGGAGATGCTGGGCGTGGAGGAGATGCAGGGGGATGGAGGAGATGGAGGAGATGCAGGGAAGATGCAGGGGCGATGGAGGAGATGGAGGAGATGGAGGAGATGCAGGGGAGATGGAGATGCAGGGGAGATGGAGGAGATGGAGGGGAGATGGAGATGCAGGGGCGATGGAGGAGATGGAGGAGATGCAGGGGAGATGGAGATGCAGGGGAGATGGAGGAGATGCAGGGGAGATGCATAGCTGTGGTCTAAAATTGTCAATTTGAAGCCAGATTGTGGTCTAAAATAGCTGTGCATTGGTTGCTTGCAGATGGATACTGACCAAAGCTTCTTGGACACCTTTGGTTTTGGTTACACGCAAACACAACTAGAAAGTTCAATTGGAGAGCAGGCAACTCCATCAACTCAGCATCGTTCTGCAATAACAGAGAAAGGAAAATCCAACAAAGGCAAAAATTGGTCTAGTGATGAGGACAAGGTTCTCATAGCAGCATGGGCAAATACAAGTTTGGATATTGTTGGGACAGATCAAAACCGGGATGCTTATTGGGATAGAATTTCAGAGTACTACAACACACACAAGGAATCATCATGGCGGGCGTAATGCTAATGCAATCAATTGCCGTTACACAACGATTAACAGAGACCTCTAAATTTTGTGGTTGCCTTCAGCAGATTTTAAATAGGCAAGAAAGCGGAAGGACTATACAAGAAAAGGTATGCGCCTTTCTTGTAATTCTATATGTGATGTGCAATATTCTATATGTGTTGTACTTATTTTAACAACATATTTATATGTGCAGACAAACGATGCACACATTTTGTTCAAAGAAATGGATCTTAAAAAAAAGAAGCCTTTCACACTGATGCATTGCTATGTAGAGTTTTCGAAGTATCCAAAGTGGCGGAGACAAGAAGTTGAAACTTCTCTTAAGAAACAAAAGAAGACCATTGATGCAAGTCCGCATAGCCACCAATGATCCGGCTGATGCATCCTCAGATGCGTCTTGATGCTACCTCGATACACACCGATGCTCTTGAACATGAGAAAAGACCTGATGGTGTGAAGAGGGACAAGAGAGGTAAAGCTGATGACATGCTTGCAAGCTGTCATTAGAAACTGTGGGCAGCAAAGCTAGAGAAGGATGAGATCAAAGAGGCGGCAAGAAATGCTTATACGACAAAGCAATTGGAATTGCGAAAAGAGGAGATTGCACTCAAAAGAATGAGGATGCACGAAACGAGAGGGAGGATGCACGGAGACAGTTTGAATTAGATGAGAGGGTCATGCTCATCGACACAAGTGGTATGACTGATGTTCAAAAGCAGTTCTACCAAGCTAAGCAGAAGGAGATCCTTGCTTTCATGCCTAGGGTAATGTGAGCTATATGTTGTAGTTGTAAGAACTATTTATTGCTTTACGCTAGTTGAGGACATGGATTACATCACTCATTGCATAAATATTTTTATTGATAGCTGCATTACAAAGACATGGATTACATCACTCGCTTCCAAACTTTTGCGGACATGGTCAATTAGATCAAGTTTAAGCTGATCATGTTCATCGAAATTTCTAATCCGATTAGTCATCTGAATAAAAGAGCTCAGTTCTTCCGCATGAGTACGAGAGACTGTGACTCTTTCTTCCATTGCCTCAAAAGTGCAGCTTTGCCGACCAGTTTGTCGCTCCTCTTCAACTATCATATTGTGCATTATAACATAAGCTTTCATGACATCAGTGATTTCTTTACGTTTCCATCCTTTAGCAGGTCCACGAACAATGGCAAAACGGGATTGCAGAACTCCAAAGGCTCGTTCCACATCTTTCCTAGCCCCCTCTTGCTTCTTGGCAAAAGTTTTTGCTTTCTCGCTAGTTGGAGCTGAAATGCTCTTCACAAATGTTGCCCACCGTGGATAGATACCATCTGCAAGGTAATACCCCATTGTGTCTTGATGGCCATTGATGCTATAATTCACTGGAGGAGTTTGGCCTTGGCTAGCTTTGTAAAAAACAGGAGAACGTTGAAGAACATTTATATCATTCGGAGACCTGGTAAACCAAAATAAGCATGCCAAATCCAAAGATCTTGTGAAGCAACTGCTTCCAAGATCATAGTGGGCTTCGCTCACATGGCCTTTAAACATGCCATGCCATTTTTGGGGCAATTTTTCCACCCCCAAAGTGCATGCAATCTATGCTCCCTAACATACCGGAAATCCTCTTTCCTCCCCTATTGCAAGTAACCTAGCAATGTCTTCTTCATTTGGAGATCTCGTACTTTTCCCCAAAAACTTCACAAATTTTGATCACAAATTTCTTGCAAGACTCTAAATTAGTAGACTCAGCGGACCGGATGTACTCATCAACATAATCACCTGCTATTCCATATGTTAGTATCCGCATCGCCGCGGTCATCTTTTGCAAAGGATGTAACCCAAGAGCTCCAGAAGCACTTCTTTTTTGCGTAAAATAATCATCATAGTCATGCTCAAGTATATCATCAGTTATGCGTTGAACAAAGTACGCGACATCCTAAATCTATGCATAAAAATTAAATGAGACAGGGAAATGAAAAAAGGACCAAAGCAGAGAAGTGTACTAATTACGAACCTTCGTCGAAACAAATGTTCAGGAAAGCGAGGAACTTCTTTGAAGTAGTCATCCCATAGAAGAAGAAATCCGGCATCTCTTCCTCGATCGATTGACTGACGTCCATGCTTGGAACCGCCATGGCGTCGAGCGTTCTTCCTCTCTTCCTCCTCACGCTCGGCGAATCTTTGCAAGTATGAGTTCATCGTCGCCAGATGAAGATGACGAAGAACTCATGTCCCAAGTGGATGTGTTCATTGTGTTGCGTGAGAAACGATAGAAAAATCTAGGTGAGAAGATAAGTGTCTTTGGAAGAGGTGGTAGGAGTGGTTTATATAGATCGGAAATATGGCCGTTGGAAATATAGCCGTTTGAAAATATAGCCGTTGGAATATACACGTCCAAATTCTGCGTTAAAATCGAAAAGCGGGAGGTGTATAATTTAAATAGTACAGATACGTGAGCGTGTATATGGAGATATACACGTTCAAATTTACACGTTCCACTAGAGATGCTCTTAGTATAACAATACTGAAAGGAAATAAAGGCCCTAGCAAGATGAGCGAGTTGCCGGGCATTTCCCTTCCCACTGATTTTCCTGACAAGGACATTTTGGGGGAAGGGCGTAGAAAACACACCACGCACTTCACACATATGCTTTTGAATATGTTCGCATTCTCCAGAGGGAAAGCGTAAACATATAGAGTACTTGATGGCCGGGTCATCTATCCTTTGCGTTCCGATGCTGGCGTATCTTTGGTGAAACGGTCGTCTATTTTTTTTCTACGGTGAAGCAGTCGGCAGCCATGGATGGGTCTCATGGTTTTGGTTATTCTCTCTTTGCTTGAACGGTTGGAATTATTCACTGCTTGCTAGTAGCTACGCTTGTTTTGTGCTGCCTGAATCTATTTGTTTTGAGCGGGGGTGGCAATTTCTTGAGATTAGCATGACAATTTCTTAGCACTTGAGTGGTGCTGTGATGCGCTTGGTTGGTCTCTTTTTACTGGAGTGGTCTAGCTGTAGTTTTGTGATGAGTAAGAATCGGGAGCTTGCCCCTAGGCCAAGGCCGCGTGCTCTGCTCTACGGGCTCTTTTTGGCATCGGCTGTCCGATCAAAGAAAGGCGTGGGAATTTGCAGTCTTGGCCGCGAGGAAAGAGGCGCCCCCGCTTTTGTGGTGTTTTGTGCTGCCTAGATGACCGGAGCGCGCGCACACACACAACGTAGTAATAGTGCTACGTGGGTAGATGGGACGCACAGAGAACATCGTTGTAGCCAGGGGAGCCATGTCGAGGAGGAGAAGGGATATGCGTTTTCTTTTTGTTACGACCAGCCATGGCATCGCATCGCTCCATTATCATCCTACTAATGGTGATGTGATGCGCCCATTGCTTTCCGTTTCATCCTGTTTATCCTTTATGTATGCTCATGATCGCACCGCCGGCAGCGCGTGCGCGCGCCTTCATCATCTCACCCTCTCCAGCAGTCCAGCTTCTCTCACTCGGGCTCGATGCCATCTCAGTTCCCAAGGGATGAGTGCTAAACTAATCACTGCCCTCGCCTCGCCAATGTCTAGTACAAGGCTTTATCCAGTTTTTATTAAAAAAATAGTAAAACATAGTGCCGACTGACACACGCATTGCCCGGGACCGGGAGAAGCTTCTTCTTCTTCTTACTCGCAGTAAGAGCAGCTAAACAATGCCGCTAACAGTCGTCTTCCACCCCCCGAGAATTCGAAACATGAATGGAAACACACAGGCACCGCAGCGGTGCACGAGCTCTCGAAGCAATACAGCCGCACGTAAATAAATGGGAGGGCAGAGCGGAACAAAATTGAAGTCGTAGGTGTCAGAGGTCAGAGAACACACGTTCAAACAAAAGAAATGAGGTGACCTGTGAGCTGGGCCTGGCCGCCCAGGTCGTCTCGTCGTAATTGACACAAGCTGCGCTGTTCTGCTCTGCTCCCGTTCAAACAAGAAACTGAAAAACAAAACAACTTCATTTGATTATCTTCCTCTCGTCGTCTCTCAGCGGGTGGTGACAGCGCATGGCGCATCAGCAAAGGTCAAATTTTGCGGGAGGGCAAGGTGACGATTTCTGACGGGGGAAAAGAGGAGGCGGTTTGCCGGCCGGAGCGGCGGCCACGTCACCGGAACCGGCCCATGTCGGCCAGCTTCCGGGAGGTGTTGCGCCCGAAGGACGCCGCGCTGCTGGCCGACAGGTGCCGCCGGTGGCTCTCGCCCAGGGTCGACGGGTCCGGCTGCTGGCACCGCCGGCGAGGACCGCCCGAGCTGGGGCGGACCAGCGGGCTCAGGCACACCGCGAACCCCGAGATCCCGTCGCCGCTCGCGCCTGATCCGCCGGGCCTGCCGCGCCGCTGGGGGTGGTGATGGTGCCTGGCCGGGGAGGGCGATGGGAACCACCAGCTGCTGCTCGTGCTGCCTCCTGGGGACTCGGGCTCCTCGTCCACCGGCCGCGGCAGCGACGAGGACGACGCGTCCGGCCTCCGCTTGCGCCGGACTATGGACGACAGCCACGAGGTGGACCGCCGGGGCGGGTCCTTCTTGCCCTCGCTCTCCCTCTCCTCCTCCCGGCCGCCGCGCCGCCCGCCGCCGAAGAGCGCCGCCAGGAAGGACCGCCTCCGCTGGAAGGACTTCTTTCGCTCGCTCTCCCGGGGCTCGTCGTCCGCGGCGCGGGTGGCGGGGCCAACCTGCGGCGTGCTGAAGAAGAGGAGCTCGGGCCGGTGGCTGTGGCTGTGGCGGGACGACGTGTAGGCGCAGGCGTCGGAGCGCCGGTGCTGCTGCGCCGGGGCGGCGGCGGCGGTGAAGGGCGACGCGGCGCGCCCGCGCGGGCGAGCTGCCCCGGCTGCTGCTGCTGCTGCAGTCGGCGCCGCTGCTGGCCCCGGCCCCGGCACGGTCGCGCTCGGCGGCGAGCACGAGGAGGCGGTCGCGGAGGCAGGGCGCGCAGACGCCCAGCGCGTTCGCGTACGGGTGGAGCTTGCACCTCATCGGCCCTCCCCTCCGGATCACCAGGCGCGCATCTCCGGCGAGCGGTGGTTGGGCTCGCGGAGGCAGATCGCGAGCGGAGCACGAGGAGGATCCGCGGAGCGTGCGGTGGTTGGGTGGATTCGGATTGCTGGAGCGTGCACTGCAGCTTGGATTTTTGTCGCCTTGGTTGGCTCGCTCGCTCGAGAGGGAGAGGGAGGACGGGACTGGAGGAGTGGTTGGGCGATGCTGTAATGCCCGGACGGATGGATGGATTTATGGGATTTATTTGGGACGCGGGTGGGAAACGGTGCGGTACGGCCCCGGCTGCACCCTGGTCTACTCTATTCCAAGGCACCGGTGCTGTTCCGTCTAGCGTTCGGTTTTATTCGTTGCAAGTGAAGTGAGTATAGTGACTTAGAAATAGGCCCGTTCTCTAAAGAAATGACCGTTTAAGAACATTTTGTACACGTCTACACTTGCATGTATCTCGTGTCTAGATCGGATGGTATTTAACCGGTGATTTTTCTATTAATTTTCTCGGTCGATTTAGGAATAGCAAAATCATTACGTGCTCAATAAATTGCGAATCTTATTTTTTTACGCCATGTTCTAAAAAAACGTGTGTGAAAAACAGGAACGGACCCTTTGACCCACCGAAGACGAGGGGGGGGGGGGGGCGGAAAAGGAAACAAAGCCTCTACTCTAGCGAAGGAAAGGAGAGGGGGTGGACTCTGCCAGTTCTCAAAATAACGGGGGTGAAAAAAAGAAATGGATCCTCTGCTCAGTCGACGGTGCAGGGAGGGGGTTGACTCGGTCGGTTCTAAAACGAACAAATGTGAAAAAGGAAACCGGAGGCGCCTGGGTGGGGGTAGGTGGACTCCACCCATTCTCAAAATAATTGTTGTGAAAAATGGAAAGAACAGTGAGACATCCACTTTGGATGTGCCAGACGTTCGAAGGTAAGGTGTCATAGCTCTCTTTCTTTTGTAGGCGGCAAATCAAAGGACATTTTTTTTGGGTAAACATCGAAAATCAAGGAGTTATTGATGGACATGGAAAACCGCCTATTTTACCCATCATTAAGTGTTGGCCGATATCGATTTCTCCCCAGAATCATAGCCCCATGGGACCCTCATTTCCGCATCCTACATCATGCTAATCAATTTTATCGCAACACCCCACATACATCCATATTCGGGTAGCCAAGCTCGCATGCTCAACCTGCCGTTAACCGCCTCAAGAGATAAATTTGGGAGGGATTTCACTCCCAATCAGCCATAGACTTGTCAGGTTGTTTTTGTGTGTGTGTGTGTGTGTGGGGGGGGGGGGGGAGGGCTCCTCCGACCTTATCATGGCGACAACGCCGCTGGAGTGACACGATACTGCTCTGTTGTTCAGCGTGACACCAAAGTCGAACCGCTCCATGAGTGAAAGTGCATCTTATGTCCCTCTGTTGGGTTTTGATGATCAAACGGCAAGGACATTGAAAGGATTAATAGTTTATAAAGTTTATTTTGAGAAATGCATCCCATTTGTGAGTGGAAAGATCAATATTGATCCCTGATTTTATATCTTTAAGTGGTTTGCTCCATCGATCTCTTAGTTTATAGTTCATAGGTATTTTGGTGAATCCAAGAGTCACATTGAGTTTAGGGACAATCTTTACAGATTCTCAACTAGAATCCCCAAGAATTTTACTCTTGCCACTTAAGTCCTATGTGAAAGGGCATGTAACCCCTATGTTGTGTTGTGGTAATTAATGCCAATCTCTATGTACTTATACTTTCACTCAGATATATTTGAAAGAATATCACATGGGTGGTGCCTCAAGGTTTATTGCCATAAAGAAGAAGATTTGCTCTAAGATTTGGTATTGAATGACGATTCCTATGGAGCATCAAGGTCATTGTATCTTATATGAAGAAATGTTCCATAGTTATGCATGAAGCATGTTGGATTTATTTGGGAAGAGTGCAATCAAAAGCCTCTGGAAGAAGTCCTCATGGTATCCTCTTTGTCCAGGGGTCGTGCCCACGGTGTCCAGGGAAATCTTTCTGAACACCCTTTGCGCACGGGCTTCCTGACCCCCGTGCACACGGGGTCGAGTGTTAAACTCTCGGGATACCCAGTGTGCATGGGGTATCTGCCCCCTGTGCCCATAGGGCCTAGGGTTTTACTCTCGGGGTCTCTTGCAAAGTGAGGATACTACTTTGTCTTTGGATGTATCTAATGAAGCCATCAAGATTTATCTCAATGTCTAACAAAATATGTTCAAGATGGGGTGATACATCTCCAAGGTATCTATAATTTATGGGGTATTCATGCCATGTTTACAACAATTTTATATGGTTTGGGTGCAATTTTATATGATTTAAATGGAACTAACCTGGATTGACGCTAATTTCAGCAGAACTATCGTGGTGTTGTTTTTTGTGTAGAAATCAAAGTTCTCCAAATGCAGCGAAACTTTTTGACGATTTTTTTGGATGAAAATAGGCACTAGAAGCTTCATGGGAGGACCAGAAGAGCCACGAGGGCCCCCACAAGGCACCAGGGCACGCTAGGTGGGACAGGCTCGCCCTGGTACCTTGTGGGCTCCTCGTGGCCCATCTTCGCGTGATTCCAACGCTAATATATAGAAACCCCCAGAAATAACCCTAGATCAGAAGTTCCGCCGCTGCAAGCCTCTGTAGTCACGAAAAACCAATCTAGACCCTGTTCCGGCACCCTGCCGGAGGGGGAAATCATCACCGGATGCCATCTTCATCATCCCGGCGCCCACCATGACGAGGAGGGAGTAGTCCACTGATACGTCTACATCGTATCTACTTTTCCAAACTCTTTTGCCCTTGTTTTGGACTCTAATTTGCATGTTTTGAATGGAACTAACTCGGACTGACGTTGTTTTCAGCAGAATTGCCATGGTGTTATTTTTGTGTAAAAAAAATTAAAAGTTCTCGAAATGACCTGAAAATTTACGGAGAATATTTTTGGAATATATATAAAATACTGGCGAAAGAATCAACCAGAGGGGACCCACCAGGTGACCACAAGGGTGGGGGCGCGCCTTACCCCCTGGGCGTGCCCCCTGGCTTGTGGGTCCCCTGGACCTCCTCCGACCCTAACTCCAACTTTATATATTCACATCCGGAGAGAAAAAGTCAGAGAGAAGGATTCATCGCGTTTTACGATATGGAGCCTCCACCGCCTCCCATTCTTCATCGGGAGGGCTGATCTAGAGTCTGTTCAAGGCTCCGAAGAGGGGGATTCGTCGCCATCATCATCACCAATCTTCCTCCATCACAAATTTCATGATGCTCATTGTCGTGCGTGAGTAATTCCATCATAGGCTTGCTGGACGGTGATGGGTTGGATGAGATTTATAATGTAATCGAGTTAGTATTGTTAGGGTTTGATCCCTAGTATCCACTATGTTCTGAGATTGATGTTGCTATGACTTTGCTATGCTTAATGCTTGTCACTAGGGCCCGAATGACATGATTTTAAATCTGAACCTATTATGTTTTCATGAATATATTTATGTTCTTGATCCTATCTTGCAAGTTGTAGACACCTATTACGAGTTATGATCTGCATACCCCAAGGTGACAATAATTGGGATTCTTTCCGGTGATTACCGTAGTTTGAGGAGTTCATGTATTTACTAAGTGCTAATGCTTTGGTCCGGTTCTCTATTAAAAGGAGGGCTCAATATCCCTTAGTTTCCATTAGGACACTGCTGCCACGGGAGGGTAGGACAAAAGATGTCATGCAAGTTCTTTTCCTTAAGCACATATGACTATATTCGGAACACATACCTACAATATATTGACGAATCGGAGCTAGTTCTGTGTCACCCTAGGTTATAATTGCTACATGATGAATATAATCCGAGACAATTATCATTACCGATCCATTTCCTACGAGCTTTTCACATATTGATCATTGCTACGTTACTTTGCCGTTGCCACTGTTACAATTGCTACAAAACTGCTACTGTTACTTTTGCCACTGTTACCTTTACTTCCATACTACTTTGCTACTAAAAACTTTGCTGCAGATATTAAGTCTTTCAGGCGTGGTTGAATTGACAACTCAGCTGCTAATACTTGAGAATATTCTTTGGCTCCCCTTGTGTCGAATCAATACATTTTGGTTGAATACTCTATCCTCGAAAACGGTTGTGATCCCCTATACTTGTGGGTTATCAAGACCTTTTTCTGGCACCGTTGTCGGGGAACATAGCTCTATTCTCTGAGTCACTTGGGATTTATATCTGTTGATCACTATGAGGAATCTGAAAGATACTAGAACCAGGATTTTTCCCTCTACTACGAGGGGAGGTAAGGAACCGCCATCTAGCTCTGCACTTGATTCACCTTTTGTTTTGAGTAAGCTTGCGACACCTACACCTGCTATTGATTCTGGTATGTCGCATGTTATTGATGATACTACTTCTACTATGAATGATGCTTATGATGCTACTACTTTGCTCGATCAAACTGTGCCACTGGGTGAATTACTTGATGAACACCTTGCTAGAGTTAGAACTATTGATTATGCTGAAGATGATGATATTTTTGAAACTGATAAAATTATTGAAACTGAACACTTTGAGACACTTGTTAGACCTACCTCTCCTAGATATGAATTGCCTGTTATGCCTAAAGGTTATGTTATGGATGGAGAGGTAGCTAGGGACTTTCTTGCTTGTAAGGATAGATATGATATTAAGAAATTATTATGCAAGTGGAAAGAAAAATCTTTGAATGCTAGAATGCAATATGATCCTAAGTTTGCTACTTCACCTATCTTTGTTACTGATAAGGATTATGAATTCTCTGTTGATCCTGAGTTAATTACTTTGGTTGAATCTGATCCTTTTCATGGTTATGAATCTGAAACTGTTGTGGCACATCTTACTAAATTGAATGATATAGCCACCCTATTTTCTCACGAGGAAAAAATCGCTATTACTATATTCTTAAGTTGTTTCCTTTCTCGTTAAAGGGTGATGCTGAGTTATGGTTTAATTCTCTTGCTCCTGGTTGTGTGCATAGTCCCCATGATATGATTTACTACTTATGTGAAAAATATTTCCCTGCTTATAAGAAACAAGCTGCTTTAAAGGAAATATTTAACTTTGTGCAAATTGAAGAAGAGAGTCTCCCACAAGCTTGGGGGAGGCTTCTCCAGTTACTTAATGCTTTGCCTAATCATCCTCTCAAGAAAAATGAAATACTTGATATATTTTATAATGGACTAATCGATGCTTCTAGGGACCACCTAGATAGTTGTGCTGGGGGAACAGACTGTTCAGCAAGCTGAATTTCTATTGAATAATATATTAAGAAATGATAATGATTGGACTCTTCCTGAACCAACTCCTAAGCCAACTCCAAAGAAAAGAGGTATCCTATTTCTCAGTCCTGAAGATATGCAAGAGGCAAAGAAATCTATGAAAGAAAAAGGTATTAAAGCTGAAGTTGTTAAGAATCTACCACCTATTGAAGAAATACATGGCCTTGATAACCCGACACATGTAGTAGAGGTAAACTCTCTGTATAGATTTGGTGAAGGTGATATTCCTCATAATAAGTCTGCTAGTCAATGCTTCAATGAGTTTGATAATTTTATTGTTAAACAAGAAAATTTCAATGCTTATATTAGTAGACATTTGAAACGTAATGCTTATATGCTTGACTGCTTGGGTGATTATATGAGTAGAACTGTTAATGATCTTAAGATTATTAGTAAGCATGCTTCCATGGTGAAAACTCAAGTAGAACAAGTTCTCAAAGCTCATAATGAATTGTTGAATGAGTTGAATAGTAAGAACAATGATAAGTGTAACATCCAAAAATTCTAAATTTTGGAATGTTATAATAAATAGATAGATTTGATTGATTGTTTGATTGTTGTGTGATTGATTGACTAAAAGTGAGTGATATTCGAAACCTTTTGAAAGTTAAATGAGAGGGAATAAAAGGACTTTCCCAAACTTTCATTTTGCATTTATGATCTCTGGGAATTCAAATTCTTTTCAAATACAAAACCCTGGAGGAAAGATGACATGACTTCTTCCATTTAAAGAAATGAAAAGGGTTTTAGAAAATATTTGAATTTCATTGGGAAATATTTCAAATTCAGAAACTTCAAGCAACTCAATGATTTTCATGAGGGAAGATAAAATGACTTCTTCAAAACATATGAAATATGAGTTGGGAGTTTAAAAGGATCAAATTCAAAGTCCTTTTGAAATTATTTTCAATTTGGAGTTATTTGGGTTTTATTCAAATTATTTTCTCCAAAAATAAAATATATGGAAAATAGGGTAACATGATTCCCTACATCAGAAAATTGGAGATAAATAAATTTGAAATCATTTTGGTGTTTTTAAAATGATTTTATTGGATTTTAGTAGGGCAGTAGCACTCTTTGGTTTATTTGAAATTTTCTCGATTTTATTTGACTTGACAAAAATGTCCATGTTGTAGAAAATATTTTTTTGAAAATTTTGATATATTATATGCCTATATAAGTTTATTAATTACTTTGTTTTTATTATTCTAGTTTGTCAGAAAAAATGTTTTAAAAATCCCGTCACACCGGCCGGGCGGCCCAGGCCCGACCGCCGCCCATGACCGTCGGCGCCTACCTCAGGCGTCTGGGGACACCATCGTCCTCGACGCTGGACTCCACCGGCCGCCTTTCCTTGCCTCCTCCACGCCTCGAGTCGCCCGCCCTATGTAAGCGCCTCCGCCGCCTCTTCTCCTCATCGCCTCGCTTCGCCGCCCGCCATTGCCGCCCACAAGATCTCGCCGAGCCGCTTTATTCTTGCTTCGCTGCCGCCGCCACTTACCACATGTGCTTGAGCCGCCGCCATGAACCCCGACGCCGCGCCGGAGTTCGCCGCCGCCGCCTAGACTCGCCGGAACCGCCACCCTACCCGTCGACCCGCCGGTTTTCCCCGGTCCGGTACGAACCGCCGGTTTTCTCCGGTTTATTTGGTTTAGTTCGGTTTTATATGTTTAGACCGGGTTTTTCTTTTAACCTAGTTAGTTAGTGAACGTTCGCTGGTTAGGCCTTCTCAGCGAACGGTTTTCATTCTGTAGGCCACTGTAGCGAACATTCATTATTTATTCCTTTCCTTTTTCTTTTAATTTCGGCCAGGGACCTATTCGCTAGGTTTTATTTTACAGATTAGTCCCTCTGTTTTAAATGACCGCATCTTTTTACTCGTTTGTCCAAATCCAACGAAACCAACGCCTACTTCTTTGTTACGATCCCCTCTATCAAGTAAAACAACTTAAACCTGTTTTTGAAAGTTCTAAAATTTGAATTCAAACAGATTTGTATTTGAACTTCGTTTGATCGTAACTTGAGTTTCGTAGCTCCGATTTAGTTGATTCTTTTTGCTTATCAAACTCTTGACCTAAACTTTCTGATAAGGCCAAATTCATATAATTTTGGTACTGTTAGAAATTGTTTTATGTTGCAAGAGTTATTTGCTTGGTTTTGATGTTTTCCGAATCGTATTCTTCGTTCTTTCCGATTTTTTTTGAGTGATTGCTTATATGTGGTTACTATTGCTTGCTTACGATAGATTGACCGGAGTGTGACGAGTAGAACTATCAGGAGTTATGAGTGTGAATCATCTTCATCAACTGTACAAGGCAAGTTCACACTTTGATCATACCCTTTTCATACCCAGTTTTTATGCATTAGTTTCACCCTCGAACACTGCATGGTTAGGACTTGATAACATGTGGGTATGGGGAAGTAGTTGATGAGGTAGGAACCTATTGCCCTGCATTCAAACCTTTGGAGTTACTTCTACGTTGCTTATATTGCTATGCTATGCTCGTAGACGTGGATTGGGTTTGAGCGCATTCATGACAGATGTGATTATTGTTAATTAATGGTTAACTTAAGGTGGCAACTTTAATACACATCTGGGTGGATTGAGGCACCTGGGGAATCTAGTGATTTCCTGTATTTTTGGAAATCCCGGGGTACCGTGTGATTCTCCTATGGACTGCCACCCAGGCTTAAAGAGATCATAAGATTATTCATGCTAGAAACTTCCGTGTGCAGCCACATGCCATTATGGGCTCTGGCATAGTTGAGTAAGTTGTGGGAAACCTTTCCATGATGGGCTAGCAGATGTAGGGGATTGTAGGTGTACAGGCCTATCTATCGGTTAAGGGGACCTCTTCGGAAAGACTGTGTCTCGGTCATCCGTTTCTCAAACATCATGTATTGCGAGAAATCAAACGGAGGAGATCGAGTCTTGTGGGGAAAAGTGCACAAACCTCTGCAGAGTGTACAAACTAATCATGATTAGCCGTGTCCCCGGTTATGGACATCTTGAGTATCTGGTTCTTGGATAATCATGTTGTGGGGTTATTAATTACCTTTTAATTGGGGTCGAGATGGGGTTTACCATTCTCAATGTTTTCAACCAACTTTGTAGTCAAATAAATTATATTCCTTTGCAGTAGGGAAAAATTGGCTTTTCGCAAAAAAAAATTAACCATAGAGCTTTTCCACCAGCCAAATATGCATGTAGTGATAGCTATTATTAATCATTATCCTATGGTGTGAATTTGCCAGTACATTCAATGTACTGACCCTTGTGGCTGCAACGTCTCATGTTGCAGGAATCTTACGACGAGTAAGTGATACGTTAGGGTTGCGATTTCTACACTCAACTTTGTCGTTGGTGTTGATGGGAATCCACAACCTTGTTGTTACTTCCGCTATTTGGATTGAGGTAATAGTATTTACGTTATTTTATACATGTGATTTACCTCTGTTATAAATCCTCGAGTACTGTGTGTGTCAGCATACCGATCCAGGGATGACACTTAAGCACAGAGACTTGACCATCTGAGGTCGAGTCGCTACATAATGTTGTTAGGGTTATGACTAGAGAACCTTTGTATCCTGAGGGCCATCCTAAGAGAGTTGAGCAAGATTCTCAGAAATTTAATACCGATGCACCTAGTGAAGGAAATATGCCCTAGATGCAATAATAAAGTTGTTATTTATATTTTCTTATATCATGATAAATATTTATTATTCATGCTAGAATTATATTAACCGGAAACTTAGTACATGTGTGAATAGACAAACAGAGTGTCACTAGTATGCCTCTACTTGACCAGCTCGTTGAATCAAAGATGGTTAAGTTTCCTAGCCATAGACATGAGTTGTCATTTTTTATTAACGGGATCACATCATTAGGAGAATGATGTGATTGACTTGACCCATTCCGTTAGCTTAGCACTTGATCGTTTAGTTTGTTGCTATTGCTTTCTTCATGACTTATACATGTTCCTATGACTATGAGATTATGCAACTCCCGTTTACCGGAGGAACACTTTGTGTGCTACCAAACGTCACAACGTAACTGGGTGATTATAAAGGTTCTCTACAGGTGTCTCCGAAGGTACTTGTTGAGTTGGCGTATTTCGAGATTATGATTTGTCACTCTGATTGTCGGAGAGATATCAATGGGCCCACTTGGTAATGCACATCACTATAAGCCTTGCAAGTAATGTGACTAATGAGTTAGTTGCGGTATGGTGCATTACGGAACGAGTAAAGAGACTTGCCGGTAACGAGATTGAACTAGGTATTGAGATACCGACGATCGAATCTCTGGCAAGTAACATACCGATGACAAAGGGAACAACGTATGTTGTTATGCGGTTTGACCGATAAAGATCTTCGTAGAATATGTGGGAGCCAATATGTGCATCCAGGTTCCGCTATTGGTTATTGACCGAAGACGTGTCTCGGTCATGTCTACAGTTCTCGAACCCGTAGGGTCCGCACGCTTAAAGTTTGGTGACGATCGGTATTATGAGTTTATGTGATTTGATGTACTGAAGGTAGTTTGGAGTCCCGGATGAGATCGGGGACATGACGAGGAGTCTAGAAATGGTCAAGACGTAAAGATCGATATATTGGATGACTATATTCGGACATAGGAAAGGTTCCGAGTGATTCGGGTATTTTCCAGAGTACCGGAGAGTTGCGGGAATTCGTCGGGGAGTATATGGGCCTTATTGGGCTTTAGGGGAAAGAGAGAGGGGAGGCTGCGCGCCCCCAAGGCTTTGTCCGAATTGGACTAGGGGGAGGGGCGGCGCCCCCTCCTTCCTTCTCTTCTCTTTTTCCTTTCCTTCTCTCCTACTCCTACTACTTGGAAGGGCTCCTAGTTCTACTAGGAAAGGAGGAATCCTACTCCCGGTGGGAGTAGGACTCCCCTAGGGCGCGCCATAGAGAGGGCCGGCCCTCCCCCTCCTCCACTCTTTTATATACGGGGGAGGAGGGCACCCCATAGACACAACAATTGATCTTTTGATCTCTTAGCCGTGTGCGGTGCTCCCCTCCACCATATACTACCTCGATCATATCGTAGCGGTGCTTAGGCGAAGCCCTGCGTCGGTAGCATCATCATCATCGTCACCACACCGTCGTGCTGACGGAACTCTCCCTCAAAGCTCGTCTAGATCGGAGTTCGAGGGACGTCATCGAGCTGAACGTGTGCTGAACTCGGAGGTGTCGTATGTTCGGTACTCGGACCGGTCGGATCGTGAAGACGTACGACTACATCAACCATGTTGTGCTAACGCTTCTGCTTTCGGTCTACAAGGGTACGTGGACACGCTCTCCCCTCTCGTTGCTATGCATCACCATGATCCCGTAATGCGTAGGGAATTTTTTGAAATTACTACGTTCCCCAACAATGGCATCCGAGCCGTGTTTATGCGTAGATGTTATATGCACGAGTAGAACACAAGTGAGTTGTGGGCGATACAAGTCATACCGCTTACCAAAGATGTCATACTTTGGTTCAGCGGTATTGTTGGATGAAGCGGCCCAGACCGACATTACACGTACGCTTACGCGAGACTGGTTCTACCGACGTGCTTTGCACACAGGTGGCTGGTGGTACTTGAGAAGGTTAAAACAACACTAAGTTGACGAACTATCGTTGTGGTTTTGATGCGTAGGTAAGAATGGTTCTTGCTCAGCCCGTAGCAGCCACGTAAAACTTGCAATAACAAAGTAGAGGACGTCTAACTTGTTTTTGCAGGGCATGTTGTGATGTGATATGGTCAAGACATGATGCTATATTTTATTGTATGAGATGATCATGTTTTGTAACCAAGTTATCGGCAACTGTGAGGAGCCATATGGTTGTTGCTTCATTGTATGCAATGCAATCGCCCTGTAATTGCTTTACTTTATCACTAAGCGGTAGCGATATCGTAGAAGCAATAGTTGGCGAGACGACAACGATGCTACGATGGAGATCAAGGTGTCGTGCCGGTGACGATGGTGACCATGACGGTGCTTCGGAAATGGAGCCATCATAATCACAAGATGATGATGGCCATATCATATCACTTATATTGATTGCATGTGACGTTTATCTTTTATGCATCTTATTTTGCTTAGATCGACGGTAGCATTATAAGATGATCTCTCACTAAATTTCAAGGTATAAGTGTTCTCCCTGAGTATGCACCGTTGTGAAAGTTCTTCGTGCTGAGACACCACGTGATGATCGGGTGTGATAAGCTCTACGTTCAAATACAACGGGTGCAAGACAGTTTTGCACACGCGGAATACTCAGTTAAACTTGACGAGCCTAGCATATGCAGATATGGCCTCGGAACACTTTGAGACCGAAAGGTCGGCGTGAATCATATAGTAGATATGATCAACATAGTGATGTTCACCATTGAAAACTACTCCATCTCACATGATGATCGGACATGGTTTAGTTGATATGGATCACGTGATCACTTAGATGATTAGAGGGATATCTATCTAAGTGGGAGTTCTTAAGTAATATGATTAATTGAACTTTAATTTATCATGAACTTAGTCCTGATAGTATTTTGCTTATCTAGCTATGTTGTAGATCAATAGCTCGCGTTGTTGCTCCCCGTTTATATTTTGATATGTTCCTAGATAAAACTAAGTTGAAAATTGTTAGTAGCAATGATGCGGACTTAGTGCGTGATCTGAGGATTAACCTCATTGCTGTACAAAAGTATTATGTCCTTGATGGACCACTAGGTGATAGAACTATTGCAGGAGCAGATGCAGACATTTTGAACATTTGACAAAGCTCGGCATGATGACTACTTGATAGTTTAGTGCACCATGCTTTACGACTTAGAACCGGGACTTCAAAAATGTTTTGAACGCCACGGAGCATGTAAGATGTTCCAAGAGTTGAAATTGGTATTTCATACTCATGCCCGTGTCGAGAGGTATGAGACCTCCGCGATTTCGCCTACAAGATGGAGGAGAATAGCTCAACCAGTGAGCATGTACTCAGATTGTCTGGGTACTATAATTGCTTGAATCAAGTGGGAGTTAATCTTCCAGATAAGATAGTAATTGACAAATTTCTCTAGTCACTATCACCAAGTTACTAGAACTTTGTGATGATCTATAATATGCAAGGGATGACGAAAGTAATTCTCGAGCTCTTCGCGATGCTGAAATCGGCGAAGGTACAAATCAAGAAAGAGCATCAAGTGTTGATGGTTAACAAGACCACTAGTTTCAAGAAAAGGGCAAAGGAATAGAAAGGGGAACTTTAAGAAGAATGACAAGCAAGTTGTCACTCCCGTGAAGAAACCCAAAGCTAGACTTAAGCCTGAAACTGAGTGCTTCTACTGCAAGGGATTATTCACTGGAAGCGGAACTACCCCAAATAATTGGCAGATAAGAAGGATGGCAAAGTGAACAAAAGTATATTTGATATACATGTTATTGGTGTGTACTTTACTAGTGTTTATAGCAACCCCTCGGTATTTGATACTAGTTCAGTTGCTAAGAGAAGTAACTCGAAATGGGAGTTACAGAATGAACAGAGACTAGTTAAGGGTGAAGTGACGATGTGTGTTGGAAGTGGTTCCAAGATTGATGTGATCATCATCGCACACTACCTATACTTTCGGGATTAGTGTTGAACCTAAATAAATGTTATTTGGTGTTTGCATTAAGCATGAATATGATTTGATCATGTTTATTGCAATACGTTTATTCATTTAAAATCAGAGAATAATTGTTATTCTGTTTACATGAATAAAACCTTCGATGGTCATACACCCAATGAGAATAGTTTGTTGGATCTCGATCGTAGTGATACACATATTCATAATATTGAAGCCAAAAGATGCAAAGTTAATAATGATAGTGCAACTTATTTGTGGCACTGCCGTTTAGGTCATATTGATGTAAAGCGCATGAAGAAACTCCATGCCGATGGGCTTTTGGAATCACTTGATGCTTGTGAACCATGCCTCATGGGAAAGATGACTAAGACTCTGTTCTCCGAAACAATGGAGCAAGCAACAAACTTGTTGGAAATAATACATACTGATGTATATGGTCCGATGAGTGTTGAGGCTCGCGGCGGGTATCGTTATTTTCTGACCTTCACAGATGATTTGAGCAGATATGGGTATATCTACTTGATGAAACATAAGTCTGAAACATTTGAAATGTTCAAAGAATTTCAGAGTGAAGTAGAAAATCATCGTAACAAGAAAATAAAGTTTCTACGATCTGATCGTGAAGGAGAATATTTGAGTTACGAGTTTGGTCTTCAATTAAAACAATGTGGAATAGTTTCACAAATTCATGCCACCTGGAACACCATAGCATAATGGTGTGTCCGAACGTCATAACCGTACTTTATTGGATATAGTGCAATCTATGATGTCTCTAACCGATTTACCACATCGTTTTGGGGTTATGTATTAGTGACAACTGCATTCACGTTAAAAAGGGCACCATCTAAATCCGTTGAGACGACGCCTTATGAACTATGGTTTGGCAAGAAACCAAAGTTGTCGTTTCTTAAAGTTTGGGGCTGCGATGCTTATGTGAAAAAGCTTCAACCTCATAAGCTCGAACCCAATTCGGAGAAATGTGTCTTCATAGGATACCAAAGGAACTGTTGGGTACACCTTCTATCACAGATCCGAAGGCAAGACATTCGTTGCTAAGAATGGATCCTTTTTATAGAAGGAGTTTCTCTCGAAAGAAGTGATTGGGAGGAAAGTAGAAGTTGATGAGGTAACTGTACCTGCTCCCTTATTGGAAAGTAGTTCATCGCAGAAATCAGTTCATGTGATTCCTGCACCAATTAGTGAGGAAGCTAATGATGATGATCATGAAGCTCCAGATCAAGTTACTACTGAACCTCGTAGGTCTTCAAGAGTCAGATCCGCATCTGAGTGGTACGGTAATCCTATTCTAGAAGTCATGTTACTAGACCATGATGAACCTACAAACTATGAGGAAGCGATGATGAGCCTAGATTCCGAAAAATGGCTTGAGGCCATGAAATCTGAGATGGAATCCAAGTATGAGAACAAAGTCTGGACTTTGATTGACTTGCCCGATGATCGGTGAGCCATAGAAAATAAATGGATCTTCAAGAGGAAGACGGACGCTGATAGTAGTGTTACTATCTACAAAGCTAGACTTGTCGAAAAATGTTTTTGACAAAGTTCAAGGTGTTGACTACGATGAGATTTTCTCACTCGTAGTGATGCTTAAGTCTGCCTGAATCATGTTAGCAAATTGCCACATTTTATGAAATCTGGCAAATGGATGTCAAAACTACATTCCTTAATGGATTTCTTAAAGAAGAGTTGTATATGATGCAACCAGAAGGTTTTGTCGATCCTAAAGGTGCTAACAAAAAGTGCAAGCTCCAGCGATCCATCTATGGACTAGTGCAAGCATCTCAGAGTTGGAATATATGCTTTGATAAAGTGATTAAAGCATATGGTTTTATACAGACTTGCGGTGAAGCCTGTATTTACAAGAAAGTGAATGGGAGCACTACATCATTTCTGATAAATATATGTGAATGACATATTGTTGATCGGAAGTAATGTAGAATTTTTTGGAAAGCATAAAGGAGTATTTGAAAGGAGTTTTTCAAAGAAAGACCTCGGTGAAGCTGCTTACATATTGGGCATCAAGATCTATAGAGATAGATCAAGACGCTTGATAAGTTTTTTTCAATGAGTACATACCTTAACAAGATTTTGAAGTAGCTCAAAATGGAACAATCAAAGAAATCGTTCTTGCCTATGTAACAAGGTGTGAAATTGAGTAAGACTCAAAGCCCGACCACGGCAGAAGATAGAGAGAGAATGAAAGTCATTCCCTATGCCTCAGCCATAGGTTCTATAAAGTATGCCATGTTGTGTACCTGATCTATTGTATAACCTACACTGAATTTGGCAAGGGAGTACAATAGTGATCTAGGAGTAGATCGCTGAACATCGGTCAAAATTATCTTTAGTAGAATAAGGATATGTTTCTCGATTATGGAGGTGACAAAAGGTTCGTAGTAAAGGGTTACGTCGATGCAAGTTTTGACACTGATCCATATGACTCTAAGTCTCAATCTGGATACATATTGAAAGTGGGAGAAATTAGCTAAAGTAGCTCCGTGCAGAGCATTGTAGACATAGAAATTTGCAAAATACACACGGATCTGAATTTTGGCAGACCCGTTGAATAAACTTCTCTCACAAGCAAAACATGATCACACATTAGTACTCTTTGGGTGTTAATGACATAGCGATGTGAACTAGATTACTGACTCTAGTAAACCCTTTGAGTGTTGGTCACATGGCGATGTGAACTATGGGTGTTAATCACATAGTGATGTGAACTATTGGTGTTAAATCACATGGCGATGTGAACTAGATTATTGACTCTAGTGCAAGTGGGAGATCAAGGAAATATGCCCTAGAGGCAATAATAAAGTTGTTATTTATATTTCCTTATATCATGATAAATGTTTATTATTCATGCTAGAATTGTATTAACCGGAAACTTAGTACATGTGTGAATAGACAAACAGAGTGTCACTAGTATGCCTCTACTTGACCAACTCGTTGAATCAAAGATGGTTAAGTTTCCTAGCCATAGACATGAGTTGTCATTTGATTAACGGGATCACATCATTAGGAGAATGATGTGATTGACTTGACCCATTCCGTTAGCTTAGCACTTGATCGTTTAGTTTGTTGCTATTGCTTTCTTCATGACTTATACATGTTCCTATGACTATGAGATTATGCAACTCCCGTTTACTAAAGGAACACTTTGTGTGCTACCAAACGTCACAACGTAACTGGGTGATTATAAAGGTGCTCTACATGTGTCTCCAAAGGTACTTGTTGAGTTGGCGTATTTCGAGATTAGGATTTGTCACTCCGATTGTCGGAGAGGTATCAATGGGCCCACTCGGTAATGCACATCACTATAAGCCTTGCAAGCAATGTGACTAATGAGTTAGTTGCGGGATGATGCATTACAGAACGAGTAAAGAGACTTGCCGGTAACGAGATTGAACTAGGTATTGAGATACCGACGATCGAATCTCGGGCAAGTAACATACCGATGACAAAGGGAACAATGTATGTTTTTATGCGGTTTGACCGATAAAGATCTCCATAGAATATGTGGGAGCCAATATGAGCATCCAGGTTCCGCTATTGGTTATTGACCGAAGACGTGTCTCGGTCATGTCTACATAGTTCTCGAACCCGTAGGGTCCGCACGCTTAAAGTTCGGTGACGATCGGTATTATGAGTTTATGTGATGTGATGTACAGAAGGTAGTTCAGAGTCCCGGATGAGATCGGGGACATGACGAGGAGTCTTGAAATGGTCAAGACGTAACGATCGATATATTGGACGACTATATTCGAACATCGGAAAGGTTCCGAGTGATTCGGGTATTTTTCGGAGTACCGGAGAGTTACGGAATTCATGGGGAGTATATGGGCCTTATTGGGCTTTAGGGAAAGAGAGAGGGAGGCTGCGCCCCCAAGGCTTAGTCCGAATTGACTAGGGGAGGGCGGCGCCCTCCTTCCTTCTCTTCTCTTTTCCCTTTCCTTCTCTCCTACTCCTACTACTTGGAAGGGCTCCTAGAGTTCTACTAGGAAAGGAGGAATCCTACTCCCGGTGGGAGTAGGACTCCCCTAAGGCGCGCCATAGAGAGGTCCGACCCTCCCCCTCCTCCACTCCTTTATATACGGGGGAGGGGGGGCACTCCATAGACACAACAATTGATCTCTTGAGCCGTGTGCGGTGCCCCCCTCCACCATATACCACCTCGATCATATCGTAGCGGTGCTTAGGCGAAGCCCTGCGTCGGTAGCATCATCATCACCGTCACCATGCCGTCGTGCTGACGGAACTCTCCCTCGAAGATCGACTGGATCGGAGTTCGAGGGACGTCATCGAGCTAAACGTGTACTGAACTCGGAGGTGCCGTATGATTGGTACTCGGATCGGTCGGATCGTGAAGACGTACGACTACATCAACCGCGTTGTGCTAACGCTTCCGCTTTCGGTCTACGAGGGTACGTGGACACGCTCTCCCCTCTCGTTGCTATGCATCACCATGATCCTGTGTGTGCGTAGGATTTTTTTTGAAATTACTACGTTCCCCAACACCTAGTCCTTCTAAAAGGAAAAAAGAAAGGTGATAGGACTTTGCATGCTTCTAGTGAACCTGTTATAGATACACCTGAGAATCCTAATGATATTTCTATTTCTGATGCTGAGACACAATCTGGTGATGAACATGAACCTAGTGCTAATGTTAATGATGATGTTCATGTTGATGCTCAACCTAGTAATGATAATGATGTGGAGATAGAACCTGCTGTTGATCTTGATAACCCACAACCTAAGAATAAACGTTATGATAAGAGAGACTTCGTTGCTAGGAAGCATGGTAAAGAAAGAGAACCATGGGTTCAAAAACCCATGCCCTTTCCTCCTAAGCCATCCAAGAAAAAGGATGATGAGGATTTTGAGCGCTTTGTTGAAATGCTTAGACCTGTATTTTTGCATATGCGTTTGACAGATATTCTAAAAATCTCTCATTATGCTAAGTCTATGAAGGAGATTGTTACAAACAAAAGAAATATATCGGAAGCTGAAATTTCCACCATGCTTGCTAATTATACTTTTAAGGGTGGAATACCAAAAAAATTTAGGAGATCTAGGGATACCTACTATACCATGCTCCATTAAAAGAAACTATGTTAAAACTGCTTTATGTGATCTTGGAGTCGGTGTTAGTGTTATGCCTTTCTCTTTATATCGTAGACTTTAATTGAATAAGTTGACGCCAACTGAAATCTCTTTGCAAATGGCCGGTAAATCAACTGCTTTACCCATCGGTATTTGTGAGGATGTACCTGTCGTAGTTGCAAACCTTACTATTTTAATGGATTTCGTTATTCTTGATATTTCCGAGGACGGTAGTATGTCGATCATCCTTGGTAGACCTTTTTTGAATACTGCAGGGGCTGTTATTGATTGCAACAAGACAATGTCACTTTTCATGTTAATGGTAGTGAGCGTACGGTACACTTTTCGAAGAAACAACCTCAAGTTAATAGCATCAATTCTATTGGAAAAATTTCAACCATTACTATTGGAGGTTTTGAATTCCCTCTTCATACTGTCAAAAAGAAATATGATATTCTTATTGTTGGGGACATGCATATCCCCGTTGAGGTAACATAGTGTTATTCGAAAATTCTCCGGTTTCATGTCATTCGGAAGAGGTTTGCTAATAAGACTTGATCAACCTTGTTAATGATTCCTTTTGATGGGCATGAGATGGATGAATTTAGAAAGCACGACTTTCTATACCCACTTTTTACTATCTGTTATTTAGAATGAATAAAGCAAAAATAGTATTTTTCGTATGTTTTCTGAATTATCCGTGCAATAAAAAATGTCCCCAAAATAAAAGTTCCCCAAATGCCCTGAAATTTAGTATGATTTTTATAGAATATTTAAGAATTTTTGGCACCGAGAACACACCAGGGGGCTGCACCAGTGGGCCACAAGGCCTGGGGGCGCGTCCACCCCCTGGGTGTGCTCTGGTGGCTTGTGGGTCCCATGTGGGTCCCCCTCACTTATTCCAGCACCCATCCACTTCGTCTTCCTCCGGAAAAAATCATCCCGTTACTCAAACCCGTGTTCCTGCTCATCTTGCTGCCATTTTCGATCTCCTTGTGCAAAGCTCCATTTGCAAAACTGTTTTGGGGGATTGTTCTTCGATATGTGACTCCTCCATTGGTCCAATTAGTTTTTGTTCTAGTGCTTTATATATTGCAAATTTTTGTTGCTATGGTGACCTTGTTCTTGAGCTTGCATGTCAAATTTATATGGTCCAAAGTAGTTTTGATGCATGATATAGCCTCTAGACACTTGTAGGAGTAGTTGCTATCAATCTTGTTGAGTCTGGTTCACTTTTATTTTGAGTTACTAAAAATTTTAGAAAATTTTCAAAGGAAGAATAATGTTTAGGAAAATATACCAAGGTGGTTCCTCGAGGGAGCAAACCCCAAGGCTCGCGATACGAGAGTTGGACCTTGAACCACCAAGGGAAGCTCCAGTACGGTCTTGCGAATGGCCGTTGGATCAATTCATGGTTCATGCAGGTTTCAAGGAGGAATTTGATGCATACCTACAGAATGCTGGCCTTGAGGACTTCGTGGCAGATAAGTGCCGGCAGTACTATCACCTCACTGATTCCTTTGTGCGGAGATTTGAATTTACATCTAAACGCAATACTCATTCTGTTTTATTCGATCTTTATGATAAAGCATATACCATGGACCTAGAGGATTTTAATGATGCATGCAAAGTCCCACAATGGGGCATTCACAGTGAGCCTCGCAAAACTGAATATAATGATTTCCTTGCTAGCATCACTGTGGGAGAAACTAGAAACATCACACAAGCTACCATAGGGAGCATTCACTTTCCCGCCATACATTATTTTGCTCTCTTTATAGGTAGATGCATTAATGGTAAACATGATCCTAGCCACCTTTGTGCACCAGATCTTAGTGTCCTCAAGTGTGCGGTAATGGGTCATAAACGATATAACTTGGGGGGCTATTATTGCAAGGAGGCTACATCTTAATGCCAAAGATGGAGATTTCTTTGGTGGGATATATGCCACCCGTTTAGCTAATTATCTTGGGGTACCCATAAGGGAGAATGACATTGAGTTACCACCTTCTTTTCTTGATTATAATGCTAGGGTACGCTACCAGTTTCTTGAGAGGCACGAACAGTCCCTACTGTACCTACTAATCTTTGACAGGCAACGTGATGTCCATATTACGCTTCCCACTCCTACTTTCTTTAACTTTCAGGTCAAACGGAGATACTTCATAACCAGGGAGGAGGTAGACGGGTATGAGAGAGAGGTGGAGGCCGCCTTCCATTAATCAGTAGCCCTTCAGCAAGAGTCGCCAGATCCCAGTACAACCCTGACTACAACTTTGGATATCCCCCAGGCCAGCCTTGGCCCTATACCAACTTAGGCCAAAAGCCTAAGCTTGGGGGAGTATGTATCTCCCACCGACATTATATTCATGTTCACACACTCATTTCAGTTGTCGGTGTTCATACTTTTTCATTGTATTATCCATGCTAGTTTATTTTCTTTTCTCGCTTTCTTCTTGTGTGTTTGAAAAACTTTGAGAAAATCCAAAAAAATTAGTTCTCACTTCTTTTTAGTTTTCTTTCTAGTTTATTTAGTAGCAGTATTAAAGAAAACCCAAAAAGATTTCTCTTTCTTCTTTTGCTTGTTGGGAGCTTTCCCGTGTAAATAGTTTTTCTCGTTCTTGTTTTACTTCCTTCAGAAAAATAAAAACTCAAAAAAGTATTTTAGTGTGTTTATTTAAAATTCTTTTTCTTTTCTTTGGGTCGAGAGGAGAAGGCCAGGATGAAAATGTTGAGTGGCTCTTATTTGTATTATTGTTGATCTAACAAAGAGCCTATGTTACTTTGTCTTCTCCTTTGAATAAATGTTTGCAGATTCCAGCTTAGTCCAATGCACGTGCACTATTATTATTGTCCACATCGTTCGGTCGTGCAAGTGAAAGGCTATAATGACGATATGATGAAATGATTGAGATGAGGAAAAGCTAGTATGAACACGACCTATTTTGTTTTGTAAATATGATTAGTTCATCATCCTTGATTCAGCCCATTATGAATGAAACATGTTTGCAATGACAATTAGAGATTATAGTTACTCATGCCATGCTTAATTAGCTAGGAGTTTATAATGGTCTACCTTGCGTGCCAACATGCTTTTAAAATGGTTGTGATGTAGTATGATAGGATGGTATCATCCTTTGAATGATTCGAGTGGCTTAACTTGGCACATGCTCACGCATGTAGTTGAAACAAAATCAACATAGCCTCCACGATATTTATGTTCATGGTGATTTATATCCTCCTCATGCTTGCACTCAATGTTGTTTAATCTCAATGCATGTTTATGACTGTTGTCGCTCTCTAGTTGGCCGCTCCTCAATCTTTTGCTAGCCTTCACTTGTACTAAGCGAGAATATTGCTTGTGCATCCACTTCCATAAACCCAAAGTTGTTCCATATGAGTCCACCATACCTACCTATATGCGGTATTTACCTGCCGTTCCAAGTAAATTTGCATCTGCCAAACTCTAAACCTTCAAATAATAATCTGGTTTGTATGCCCGAATCACTCATGTAGCGACTGTGGGATGTCAGTATCTTCCATGCTAGGTGGGTTATTCACACGATGAGTGTTGATTCACTTGTCATTCACGAGAAAGTGGCTGGTAATTGGGATGTCCAGTTCCATGCTCAAAATCATATCAAAATATAACTTCAAACAAAACTCCCCCAGGACTGTTGTTGGTATGGACGGTACCTGTTGTTTCGGACCAGCCGTGGAGTGTTCTTGTTGGTGGAGGGGGAGTAAAAACTTTACCATTCTGTTTGGGAACCGCCTATAATGTATCTAGCATGGAAGATAGTGAGATCTCTTGGTTGTTATGTTGACAATGAAAGCATGCCGCTGAAAATTATATTCATCTCTGTTTTAAAGCTCGAGCTCTGGCACCTCTGCAAATCCCTGCTTCCCTCTACGAGGAACTATCTATTTACTTTTATTGTTGAGTCATCATCCTCTCATAAAAAGCACCAGTTAGAGAGCACCAATGTCATTTGTATGGATTGTTATTAATAGATATTGAGTATGATTGTGACTGGATCTCTTTTACCATGTATTACAATGTCTAGTCAGTCCTTGATCTTCAGGGGTGCTCTGCATTTATGTTTTGCGGTCTCAGAAACTGCTAGCGAGATACCATTTTGTCATATCATATCATGATTGTTTTGAAAAAGTGTTGTCATCCGAGATTTATTATTATTGCTCGCTAGTTGATTATGTCACTGATATGAGTAAATGTGAGACCTAAATGTTATTGTGAATATGGTTAGTTTATAATCTTTGCTGAAAACTTGAATGCTGGCTATACATATTTGCAACAAAAAGATCAAACCGAGTTTGTAAAAGTTTTTAATTCTTTGTCACTTTCAGTTTGTCAACTGAATTGCCTGAGGACAAGCAATGGGTTAAGCTTGGGGGAGTTCATACGTCTCCATCGTATCTACTTTTCCAAACTCTTTTGCCCTTGTTTGGACTCTAATTTGCATGACTTGAATGGAGCTAACCCGGACTGACGCTGTTTTCAGTAGAATTGCCATGGTGTTATTTTTGTGCAGAAATAAAAGTTCTCGGAATGACCTGAAAATTTATGGAAAATATTTTTGGAATATATAAAAATATCGGCGAAAGAATCAACCAGAGGGGACCCACCAGGTGACCACAAGGGTGGGGGTGCGCCCTACCCCCTGGGCGCGCCCACTGGCTTGTGGGTCCCCTGGACCTCCTCCGACCCTAACTCCAACTCTATATATTCACATCTGAAGAGAAAAAAAATCAGAGAGAAGGATTCATCGCATTTTACGATACAGAGCCGCCGCCGCCTCCCGTTCTTCATAGGGAGG